>JAFIRS010001723.1:0-303872 GCA_018342105.1 Gonioctena quinquepunctata | reverse complement strand
TTAAAATTACGGAAGTTTGGAAGGACCCAGGGGGTACCCAAAAGGGGTTTTTTTTTCCGGAAACACCCATTCCCAAAATTATAGGAGAAATTAAAAAATTTTTTAAAGAGGGTTAGATCCCCCGGGGGATGGCAAATCTTTTTTGGGCGACCTAGGAAATACACTGCGCCCCGGATGGATAACGTTTTTTGCAAAAATAATAGGGGGGGGCCAGTTTTAAAATTTTTAAAGGGGTTTCGTGATCGGGACTCCAACTTCATTACCAATCCATATTTTCGCTGAAAATTTTCGTTCTAAAAAACCAAATTTGCCTCACTTTTTTGAAATGCCCAGTATTTTCCGAAATTTTTGGGAGTAGAATTCTGTAATTCCACGATCTGTAGTTATATGGGAGATGAGTCCAGATCTCACCTGCCCAAAAGGACGATGGAAAAGTTTTTTGAAAAATAATATGGGCGAGATAAGCCACAAGTCCCGGGGATCCAGAAATGAAATTTTTTTCCAATAACTTTTCCCAAAAAGGGGGTTTTTAAAAAAAAAAATTTGTAAGTTTTCCATCCAATTAGTCAGTGATTTGGGGTTTTTTTACCAATTGAATATTTTCCTTTCGTAAAAAAAAATTTTGTTTAGTATATATCGGGAAAAAATTTTTTCTTCCCCCCCCCACACTTGTATAGACCCCCTGATCCATTTAATTTTTTTTTCAAATGGTGGAAGATTATCCCCCCAAAAAAATTTTTTCCCAAGAATGAGATTACTCCAAAAAAAAATAAGCTTCAAACAATAGTTTCCTTTGGGGTTTTTCTCTAGCCATTTTTGGATAGGTTTTAAAAAACTTGTTTTTTTCTTTCTGAATATTTTTTTCGATTTTTTGATTTTTTCGAAATAGATTTTAAAACCCCCCTTTTAAAAAACCCATTTTTCTGATTTTTGGAAATACGGGGGGTTTCTAGGAAGGGAAAAAATTTTTGTTTTTTCCAACTGAAAATATGGTTTTGGGGGAAAAATTGATGTCCTGACACGAATCCGTAAGTATTTTGAGTTTTATCTTGCCCTCAAAGGGGGCAGTTGTATAGGTTAAGTTTATAGTAAGTTTAAACGGGGGGTTTTTAACCCGTTCAAACCCCCCGAACGTAATTTAACCCCCCAAATTTAAAAACCCATAAAAAAATTTAAAAAATTTTTGATATCTTCCAGTTAAGAACCGAACAACTTAAAACGCATTGGTTCATCAAATGTTTTTTTTTTAAGGAAAATTGACAGAGATAAGAAAGAATAAAAGTCGTTACAATCAAGAATAGTTGTTTAAATTTTTCCCCAAAATTCCCCCCCGATAAAAACGATTGCAGGGGGCAGGAGGTCAAAAAATTTTCAAAAAAGTTGGGCGGAAATCCCCGCGGCATATTCCTATGCAAATGTTTTACCAAAATTTTTTGAATAAATACCTTTACGAATGTTTTTTAAACCCCGAACCTATTGATGAATCCCGATATATCCAAATTTTTGGGGGCTTTTTGGGTTTTTTCCCTCAAATAATATGTCTTGAATACCAAATGTTCCCTTTCAAAACAGTAAAATTGCAAAGAGGGTAAAAAATTTTATAGGCTTTTTGGAAAACATCAGATTTCAATCCGGCTGTGTTCCGAAGCTTGAAGTTTAACTTTGGGTCTCCAACCGTCAGTTGACAGTTAAACCCCAAAGGCAGTCACAGAAAACCTATACAACGAATTTTTTTTATTAAACAAGTTTAACTGAACTTGAAGTTTAAACTAAAACCCCTACAAGTGGGTTCCCAAAGTATTTTTACAAAAAAAAGTTATATTATTGTCCCCCCGGGGCCCCGGGGTATGTCACCAGGTTAACCTCTGAAGAGATTTAGTTTCCCCCCGGGGGGGGGAAAAACACCCCCTTTAACTTTTTTTTAAAGGGGGTTTTTTTGAAAAATTTTAAATAAAATTAAATTTTGGGTTTGATCAATTTCATCAACATGGGTTTTTTTTAAAAAAAAAAAACTTTGTTTTTTTTTAAAAGGATCACCCCTTTTTTTTTACATATTGCCCCAAAAAAACAAGTCCAAATTATTAAAAAGTAATTTTTTTAAACAATTAAAAAAAAATTTTTTTATTTTATTCATAAATGAAAATTTTTTCAATTTTTCAAATGAACGACAAACAGAGAAATATAAAGTTTTTAAAAAATTTTTTTCCCTTTTTTATGAATAATTAGTACATCATTTTATCAAAAAAAAAAAAAAAAAATGGGAGACATTTCCCTTTTCATGTCTTGAACATACAATTTTTTATAATTTTTTTTATTTTGGTGGTAAAAATTTAAATTCAAAATTTTTAATAGTCTGAGTTAAAAATTTTTTATGTGGGAAAAAAAATTTCTAAATTTTTGGTCAACTCGTGACTTTTGGATTCAACTCGAATATTATTTTAAATTCCCCGAGAATTAGTAAAAAAAGGGAAAAAACAAATTATGGGTTTTCCCCAGAGTTGGGGGTGAGATGACAGGAAAAACAATTGGTTGACAAGTTCAAAAAAAGTTGTTTTCACAGTTTACTGTTAAAAAAAATTTTTCGAACTGGAAGGAAACCATGAACTAGTTGTAGATTTTGAATGTAAAAAATTTTTTACTGCACCGAAATAGAAAAATATGAAATTTTTTTTCCCGAATGTATGTTCTAGAGAGACAAGGAAACCCCAAAAGGGTTCCATCTGAAAAAAAAAAAATTTTGATCAAAATGTGTGGACTGAATTGATTCATCAATAAGTGACTTTTAAAAAAAATTTTTTAAAAAAAAAAATTTTTTCTGTTATGTGCGACCATTTTGAATAGCCAACCAAACCATTTTTCCACGTGGTAAAATAAAAACAATTTAAATTTTGATTGTGCAAAAAAACATTTGACAGGGGGGTTTGGGGCTTGTTTTGACCCGTTGAACTTGAATATGTGAAAAATATAGAGGTTCCTTTTTAAAAAAAAGTTGCGGGGATTTCCAGAAAACGGAAGTCTGCCTTTATTGTAGGGATCAAACCGAAATGGTTGTTTTTATATAACTTCCAAAATCAAAAAAAATCCGTTCAGGAATGCAGAATTTAAAGGGGGGGCCCAGATCCTGTGTCACCTGGTATCTCCCATCGTGAAGACTGCAGAAATCTACAAAAATAATTACGGAAGAAGGGGCTTTTCCAGGGGGAAATGAAATAAATTGTATTTTCGAACTGAAAAATTTTTCAGCGAAAATAGGGGTTGGGATGGATTTGGGAGTCCGATCACGAATCCGTGGTTTGAACGTATCTTGCCCCTATTATTTTTCGCAAAAAAACGGTATATCCATCTTTCCCCCCCCGGGGGCAGGGATGTCATAGATTAACTCCAGAAGAGGTTTAGATATCCCTATATATATATATATATATATTTATAAATATATATATATATATATATATATATATATATATATATAACGATCATGAAAAATTTCAGAATTCTACTCCAATAATTACGGAAGATATGGGGATACTTCCATACGACACACTGTATGTACATGAAAATTGAGATCAATATACAATTCCTTTTAGGTAGTTGATTAAATAGTCCGTTTCCAAAGATGTTGGGTAAACTCTTGTGGAGATGGAATGATAACGTTTGTTTTGTGTAAAACGCATTAAGGTAATTAACAGTGCCAACATTATTTGGGAAGGTGGGTCAATTTTAATCAACTTTTATGACCGGATGAATATGTTTTCTGGTCATCCGAGATTTAACATTGTCATTGACGCAATAACCAACATTATAGGAAAATTATACGACGGCTGAGAGACAAAATAACTCCAAGAAGTTAAAATTCACTTATTTCTGACCAATTATTTTACTATGACGTCCCTACAACTTCAAAGTCATAATTCAGGCTGTAAAACCACGTTAAGACGAACAAATCAAAATCCATCGACTCCATAGGCAAAATGCAAAGTGGAAAATCACTTCTATAGGCCCTCATATTCCCAAGGAGTAATAGTTCATTATTAGGTAAATGTTACCTAAAGTTCACCAGCAAAATGTCTCTATTGATCACGAACTTTCTAGTAATTTCCTTTCTAAACTATATATTCACCTAAATATAACCTCAAAACATGTTCATTATGGTCAGTGAAATAGATAGATGGGTCAAATTTAAAATTTTCACCTATTTTTCTACCAAAAAGTCGAAAAGGAACTTATATACATTTTATCGACTCAGGTTCATCGCGAAAAAAAAGACCCATATTCACTCCAGTCTTATTTTACTCATTCAAAGTTACCATCGACGAGGAAATTCTGCTGGGAAACCAGAAGTTTGGGCAAAGGGTTAATCGGGTTTTTCACCAGAAGAAGAACGAGTCCCAAAACCTAACAAAGAAATAGTATATTAGAAAGTATAGTGGATAAAAGGGCTTAAAACACGCGCGATTTCGAGCACGACGGCGCAGCCGAGAGTGCTCGAAATAGAGCAAGTGTTTTAAGACTGAAGTTATCCACGAATACTTTTACGTTATTTTTTTATTGGTGCACTTTGAAATCATATATACTTCGGTATTATTACTACAAAAATAGAAATAAGAACTAATAATGCAAGAAGGTTGAATTCGTGATGTGATATCAGTATACCTTTCAAGTTGTCATGGAAATGAGAAAACATTCATTTGAAATTTGTTACCAAAGATCAATATTTGTTGTCACCAGAGCCCAAAAATGAATGATTCTAATATCGATTTTTTAATAGTGAGGAATCGCGGTTAATACCGCGAAAATCCAGTGATATATAAAAAAGAATAGCGAAAAGTTCATCAAATGGATGGAGGAGCATATAAATGAACGAATTGTTAGTAATATTTATCTGACGTTACAAGGTACTCCTGTCAGATCAATAATCAAAATTTGTCATTTAGACTTCACGTTTCTCGATTTGTTGATGTTGTTTATGGTTACCTTTAAAAACGCGCGTTTTTTAAAGTTCGATTTAAACACGCTGAGTGCTTTAAAATGGGTGCAAAAGGGGCACCAATAAAAAAATATTTTTCTCAATTCGGAAAACATGAAACAAAAGCGGGATGAGCATTCTGCATGTCAACATACAAAGTATCACGAATAAAATCAAAATGAGAATTCGTTTGCTTCCAATGGCCACTGGCTAAACGACATGCTAATGACAAACTTAGGAATTTTGTAGAGATTCTGTGAACATGGTGTCCTCCAATCTTGTTGAAATAACAGTCCGTTCCAACCCATCGATCTAATTGATTTTGTATTAAATTTCAGTGAATTTTGTGGAATAGAAATACACAACTGAAAAGTAGCTGTAGTAACTTTATACCGTTCCTGCAAATCTGGTAACCTCGATATCTTTCTCACTAACCTAGAGGACTTTTGAACATTTGACAGGTAAGTATGAAAAAAGACATAATTGGGTGATTTCAATATAAAACTTCAAGGGAACGGACCCAATTTATGACCCTATGGCCTCAGTTCCACGATTGACGACTTTACTAGATGTGATCTAAGAACAAATACCAAAACCTGTATTGATAACATAGTAAATTCAATATCGATGACTCCAAAATGCGAAACGGGAATAATCGAGACATTTATTTGATCACAGAGGGCAATTTATAAAAAATATTTGAATAAATATGAAAAAATCCCAATAAAAGATCTTGAGACGCAAACTATCCCCACACGCTATTGAAAATTACCAATGATCTAAGTTGCATCGACTGGATATTTTTATACACACAATGTTAACAACATCAATATTAAGGAAGATTTCATAAAATCTTGGTTACGAAGTTTTTCTGATGTAAACACTTACCCCTAAAAGAAGCAGAAAAATGCTAACATACCTCAATTGTCAACTTTTTCAATGATGATCTTAGAACAATTAGGGAAAAACTTATCTTCCTTGAAGAAAGGAGTGATTCAACTAACTTTCAATGACATCCAGGTTTATAAATCCTACAAAAACTATTATAAAATTCGTACTGAATTTCCAAAAAAAAAACTGCATATGATAATTCTATTTATGAATCTAAAAACAAAAAAACAAAACTGGCGCTTAATAAATGAAAGCAGATAAAAAACAACGCGGGAGTAAATCTGAATATATCTATCCCCTTCCGAATTAAATGACTACTTTTTGTAATGTGGTAGAGGAAATCATGAAAAGTTTGACAAAACTGATAGATCAATAGCGAGTTACTGACCATCTTCCTAGAATCCAAAGCTCCTTCTTTTTTCTCCCGTAGCTCGGGATGAATTACTAGATGCACAAAAAGTTTGAAAAATTCTCCTGTTACGATGTCTATGGGTTAAACAGTATAATATTGAAAGAAATTGCAGAGATTATGTTTGGATCCCCAACCAACCTTATCAATATGTGTTTAACTGGAAACTTTTCTCTCGATGTTTTCAAATTAACGAAAGTTAGTCCGATTTCTATAAAATGTGGTGTCCCCAGCAAATTATCACCTATTTCAATAATCCCGATTATTGGAAAAGTAATCGAGAAAGTTCTAAAAACAGACTAATGTACTTTGAAAATATGAAATTCCCCAACAGCAGAGAGTTCGATTCAGAAGTTGTAGATCCACGGTTCGCCGTTGAGCAGGTGGTGAGAGATATAGTCGAGAGCCTTGACGCAGTTAAAGTAACTGCTATGACACTTTATGATCTCAGCAAGGCCTTCGAATGTGTTCTCTACATTACTCCTTCCAGAAGTTTAATATTAAGGAATAAGCGGGATAGCTTATACATTTTTCACTTTTACCTTTCCAACAGATTTCAATCAGTGCAATATCAGGATTCTCAATCTGATTCGAATGATCAAACATAGGAGTTCCCCAAGGGTCCGCAAATTAGTCCCCTCCTATTTATTTCATATATTAACGACCTACTGCAAAAACTTATACCGTCATCGTGTCATTATGCATGCTGTTTGCAGATGATGTAAATCCATATATGAATCACATGTTGATAAGGAAATACGTCAAATTCAATGGAATTCATTGAAAATACAGCGGATGAATGGTTTCAACAAAACATACAAAGCAGAGAACCCTGATAAATCTCAAAGATTTCCATTTCAACAAACTATCATAAAACTCAGAGGATAGAGTTAAATGGGTATAACCTTGATCACTCTATAAAATGTGGAACTGTCATGCAGAGAAAACGTTGCTCTTATATACTTTCTAATCAACTCTGTATCTCCTAAGACAACTGGAAAAGTAACCAGTTTCGATGCATTAAGAATATCTTATTTTGCCATATTCCATTCACATTACTTATGGTAGGTATATGACTATGGGTCTAGTCTTTCGCCGAAAGTTCTTCGCTGATTACAAAAAAAGGACATGAGGATCTTAGCTTGTGGCTATGCAAGAATATTGTAGAAACTATTTTACTGAATTCAAAATTATGACACTGTTTCATGCACATTTTCGAATGCCTTACAGATCCACAAAACATCGAATCTACCAAACACATTCCGATGCTATTTACAACGCAAGGAATAACACTAAGTTGACCAATCCACGTTACAGACTCACTACCTGGGACAAGATTTGGCTCGAATTGAACTTTTTTCCCAATAAAATCCTGGTCATATTAAACATTTGCCAAATCAAATCGAGGAACAATTTAATATTTTTATAACAACGCGTTTTATTCCATCGATGAATATAAAAACCCGCCGACTGAACTACACAAACAATGAGTTGACGTGTGTATGATCATCCCAAGACATGTTTTCTTTCAACCTGTGATTTTCCCATTACAGTTCAATTGTATTTTAACTGTCTGCCACATCTATTTTATTTATAATATACAATTTTTTTTTTTAATATAACTCCAACCATTGTAATTTTAAGACTTCTAAAATGTTTGTATATAATGGGTCAAATAAAATATCTTCATCTATAAAGGGAAACCCTCCCCCTTTTCTTCAGATGGAATATGATATACAGGATTCCATTTAAAACGAGCCACCCTGAATAACTTTTATACAATGATTTTCAGGAAAATAAAAACACTTCAACAATAGTATACGGGGGGATACATTTTGATATATTCAATATTTGATTTACTTCCACTATCGCCCCCCAAGAGCATGTCACCTTTTTTTTAAAAATGGATCACCCTATATTGTTTCTGCATTATCAGATGCCCATGATGATAGATTTCAAAAAAAGTATAAAATTATGGTCTGACGCATAGGGTTTCTGGGAGTTCAAATTATTTGAGTTGAAAACGAACTACCTGAAAGAACTTCTGTACAATCTGTTACCTAGGTTTCATAGGTGTTTTTTAAGTATACTCTAAAAAAAAGTCTTATTTTCCTAGTTAAGTTTGAATTCGATATTCTTCATTTTGTAATTGTCTCATTCCTACAATAACGATTACCTACCAGGTGAAGTTACAATTAGTGTTTCTGTTTTGTGAATTCTTGAGAAGAAATGGTTTATACGCTTCGAGAACGGATTGAAATAGTGAGTTTGTATTTACAGAATGGAAATAGTGCTAGAGTTGCTGCCCGTATGTTCAATGATAATCATCGGGAAGAAATGTACGACACAAATACGTTTCGGAATTATTGAACAAATTTATGGAAACTGATCTGTTAGCAAAAAAAAGCATAACCGTTCAGGAGTTGTCAACGATGAAGCTATTTCATTGCAGTTTTAGGGCACGTTGGACTAAGGGAAAAATACGCAATCTCTTACTAAGTTATCTCGAGAATCAGGAATCAGTCGTACAAATGTTTTCAGGATCCTTCATAAAATACAAATTTCATCCATATAAGATTAGACTAGTTCATGGAATTGAACGAAGATGATTTCTGATAGACGTATCGAGTTTTGTGAAAGTCCCCACTGAACGGATCAACTTGCATCAGAATTTCTTGAAAAAATTTGTTTTCGGATGAAAGTACGTTTATTTGAATGGAGAGGTGAATCGGCAAAATTGGGCGATATTGGAGTGATACGGTCTCATTTATACGTCAATTTTATACCCAACGACCTCAAAACTGAATGTTTGGGGGGAGGAATTTTAGGTGACCACATCATATGAACTTTTTTTCGATGGTAATTTGACTGGGAGAAATATTGGGATATGTTGAGAATCGAATAATGTGCATCAATAGAATTGAGGGAAGATATGAATTTATTCGAAAAAAAATAGTTTTTCAGCAGGATGGTGCACCCTCCTCATTATGCAGCCCAGTGGACAATTTTTTGATGATCATTTTCCTGGTCGCTGGGTTGGCAGGAGGTCCTAACAGAATGGCACAAGGTCTACGGATTCAATTCTGTAGATTTCTATGGGGTCATTTGAAGTCTAAAGTGTATGAGATAGCCAACAACATTAGAAGATTTGAGAGAGAATACACATTGCGAGAAATAACTCCCGAGATTCTCAACCAAGGGGAGGGCGGCAATGGAAGCTCGTTTGTACCATTGTATGGAAGTTGGTGGAAACGTTTTTTTAACATTTACTATAGAAATTTTTTTTCTTCTCATTGTCAAGTCATCAGATTTTGATCCCAAAAATTTAATAAAAAATCTCTTTTTTCTGATTTATCGCTTCATTTTGTCTCTAGAACGAATATTTCAAAATGTGGCCTCCTGTATAAAATTGTTGACCTGTTTTTATTTTTAATGCAAATCATTGTTTCAAAAGTTATTCAGGGTGGCTCGTTTTCAACCAAATAATTTCAGGTGCCCTGAACCATATGCGTCAGACCATATGTTTTATACTTGTTGAAATCTGTCATCATGAGCATCTGATAATGGAAAACAATATAGGGTGATCCATTTTAAAAAAATGGTGATATGCCTTAAAAGTGGATATGGGGAAATAACATCAAATGTGAATATGTCAAAATGTGTTCCCCTGTATACTATTGTTGACGTGTTTTATTTTCGTGAAAATCATTGTACCAAAAATTACCCGGGTGGTCGTTTTAAATGGAATGTACTGTATGTAGCGAGATTTAAATTATTTCCCGAATTGATGGCATCTTTGAAATTAATGATGAACTTTCGTAATTTTCAAAAAACAGAACACGAAAAGCCATTATATATAGAATACTGAAAGTAATCTTGTGGTAACGTTTCAAACACAAAAAACCGATCCTCTGAAAGCTGTATTACCGCTATTTTTACGATCATTCCCAAAAACACTTTCGGTGAATAGAATGTTAAAAAAATCCGCAGTAAAAACCCCGAAAATCGTAGAAAATTGTTTTCAGCAGGAAAGCATGAATTGTCGCGCACTGTATAGCGGTAAATATTTTCGTTTTTCTGATGTTTTTTCCAATCGGAGATCGTAAAAGTTTCATGTTGCCTGAAATGTTTGGACGCAACACGGTTATTTCCTAGTTTATATACGTAGAGTGAGAATGGGTAGAAGTAGAATATTTTGAACGTGAACTTTTTGAAAAATATCTATAGTTTAACCATTTTCAATTGCAGAAGATGTTTCTATAGGAGCAAATAAAAAACTCACTTCTAAGAGCGTATATGCGAAGAAACGAACAAAAAATAAAGTGTACTATTTGAAACTAAAAATAAAAAAGAGCCGATATCAACGTGGGTTTGAGTGACAGCTGTTTGATGCCCCAAAAAAACAATGATAATGCTTGTAGGTGTGTCTAATAAATCACCAGTTTCAGGAGGTCTAGGAATGAAAGCCAAAAAGGTTCTGGTCTGGGATCGAAATTTTTAAAATATGTATAGTTGTGATGTGTTTTTTTGGAAAATATGGCTTTTTTTCGACCATGAGAAAATTAAATTTTGATGCTTCTGCAATTGATAATGGATGAATTTTTACCTTGACGGGTTTTTTTTATTCTACAATTTAAAAAAATGAGGAATTTGATCAAGAATACATATTCGATATAGGGACAAACAAATTAGTTTACCCATGTTCATTCTCCTCTCTATTATGATAAAAATATTGTTACGAAACTGAGGATCCTGCTATTTGAAATACGGAACAAATTATTGAGCTTTTATTACACTTCAAAACAAAACTGTACTCTGACAACTATAAATCAATTACAGTTTAGAACTAAAATATTGGGCACGATCTGAAACCTGACTACGATTAAATACACTATATTGTCCTTCCTCACCGGTTAGGCTACTCTTAAAAGAATTTAGAATGAATTTATTTGAAATGGGATTCCCCTTTAATATACAGGTTAGCAAACCATATAGTACAATAAACAAAATTTTTATACTAATAATACAAATATCAATATCTATATACATAAAGTGTTTAAACGGGAAAAAAAAGAAATATTCAATCGTTCATGGATATGTTTTCAAAATTCATTCTAAAACATTCAATGATGGAGTAGTTTTTAATTGAGTCAGAAATTATTGAATAGGACAACACCTTTGAAGAATAAACTGCACATACTACTTTGCATTAGTTCTATTTATATGAATGGACTGTTGTGTCTGGTTGGGAAAGGGGATGAATGTCTTTATTGAAAGTTAAGATAACAAGTAAGGTGGGGGCTTTTATTTAATATTTTATAGATGAACAACATAGAACAATAGAGTAATCTTTGGGGTACTGAGAGCCATTGTAGAGCAGATAACATGTTAGAAATTGGTTAAATTGTTACACTTTTAAAAAATTTTCTCATTCCTGATTTTGTAGTTTTTTCATTTGTTGCACTTTTTTTCAAATTTAAAAAAGAAATTTTAAAAAGATGCACAGTAAATCAAAATGGGGTTGATTATTGATTTAAATACCAAAATTTTTGTATCTGTTGATAAGTTACAGGCGATTCTCGAGAAAAAAAAATATAATTTTTTTTTCAATCTTTCTTTTTAATATATTTAAAGTGGTCGTCAAAAGTTAAACAATTATCAAGTTGAAACCCCCAAATACTTCACTGATGTTACTATTTCTTACGTTCATTTTCCATTTTATATTTATGTTGTTTGTATTTATTTGATTATATTTGAATTTAGTAGTAATTACTTTGCTTTAGTTTTTCCAACGTTAAGTTTCATTTTATTGATCTTCAGGTATTTTTCGACCATTTCTAACACTGTATTCATTCTGAGGACAGTTTCTTCTAAATTTCTCCCGTACATGCCAATAATGTATCATCTGCAAATAAGTTTATGAACTCACAATCTGTAAATAATTGAATATCATTCAGATATAAATGAATAAGAGGGGCCAAGTAAAAACCTTTTTGGTAATTCTGTATGATTCATTGTATCTGATGAAAATAATCATTGACACGTACCATCTGTTTTCCCATTTGATAAATAATTACTTAACCATTCATAAACCCTCCCTCAATCCCATACCTTTCGGCCGAAGCAGTATACTTCTATCAATCATTTCAAATGCCCTTTTAAATCTAAAAACAGCTATATAGGTCCCCAACGACGACAACATTCTTAACGGTCGTCCCTTCGGGCTAGAATGATCCCGCTTTTTAAATGTGTTTTTTGGAATTCGATTGTTCGGTTGAAAGTCGGGGTGCCCTAAACCAGTCATATTCTTGAAATTGACTAGAGAAATCACCAGCAGTGGCGTAGTGGATTCGTAAACTGCCTAATTTTGCTCTATTTTGATCACCCCTATCAATAGCTATCGTTTCACCATGATATGTGTTTAAATGGCCCGGGATCCGTTTAAAAAATTGGTATGTGGGCCCCCGGGAGTCGGAGATTATGATTTTTTGTCAAAATTCATAAATTAAGATGGCACAACAAAATGCCAGGGGGTTTTGTGAATGGTCCTTTTCCCCTATTCAAAATTTGTATGTGGGGTTTCAGTCGGATATTTTGAATTTTGTTGAAATTTATAAAATTAAATGGCTGCCCAAATTTTGTTATAGAAAAACAAAATGGCGTTCCAAGATGGCGGACGAGATTTAGGTTTATGGTCCGATTCGATTAAAAATTTGGGATATGTAGGTTTTTCAGGGTCGAAGATTATGAATTTCTATTCAAAATTCATAAAATAAAAAATGGCGGCTCCAAGATTACCGAAGATATATGTTATGGTCCGATTCTATTCAAAATTGGTATGGGAGGGTTTTCGGTAGGAGATTAGGGTGGCAAAATCCACAAATTTAAGATGGAGGACGAGTTTTGTAATTATGGCCTGATTCGATTCAAAATTGGTATGTCGGGGTTTTGGGGGGTCAAAAAATTTGAATTTAGTCAAAGATTATTGATGTTTAGTTGAAATTATAAATTGAAGATGGAAAATTCCAAGATGGCGGATGAGTTAATCTTTAGATGGTTTCCTCATTGAAGGACTAGATATTTTGGGAAAAAGGCCTCTAAAACGATGCTTTAACAAAAATGCATAGATCAAGTACTAAAAGCACAAAATAAAATAATTAATAAAGACAAGTTTTTATGCAGTAAAGTGAAAAAAATTGTTTGGGATGTGTGAGTATTTCCCGTGAGTTATGGATTCAAAAGCTTTGTCGTTTTTGTATTCGAACTGAAAATTTTGCGCGAGTTTTGAATATATAACTCACGGAATAATCTACGTCACCATCAAAAGCAATTATTTTTACTTTTTAGTGCTTTTGAATAAAAGCTTGTCTTTTAAAAGGTTTTTATTAATTATTTTATTTCATATTTAGAAAGGACTTCGTTTTACGGAAAACACTCGGTTTCTATTCGAAAAATTTCGCCATCCACAAAAAGTTATATTTTAGTCATGTATCAATTTGACGTTTCCGAACAAGCCCCAATGATGCGAAAAATGTGTTGCCAACATAAAACAGCGCATTACGGAATCCACTATTACGCATAATGCTCTAATCCATAGTTTATTAACAAACCGGGTTAAAAACCAGGATTAAACTGTCACGACCGGCCCTCAGTTGCGGAAGTTTGTGACAGATATGATACATAGAAACTTTATCGATCTCATCAAATACATTTCCATATTATTAGAAAGTATACAAACACCTTTCAGATAAAAAATGTCAGATGTCACGAAAGGCCTCATCGACATAAAACCTACTATTCCGATGTTCCATCATGATGGGCGACAATTTCATCTAATCTCGTTTCCCAAATTCCTGTCTTATCGACGTTTGACCAGGGACAGGAAATAACACGAAAAAGGGAAATTTCCCTTTCCCGTAAAAATTTCCCGTGACTGTGAATTCTATCACGGGTGTGTTTGATTTCAAGGTGCTCGTTTCTTTTAATGGTTTATCGGTTCTAAATTTAACTCGGTAGTTATATCCAAACATCTGAGTCTGACTTTTTCGACTGAAAATTACCTCTACGTTGGGCGAAGTTTCAATAACTTCTTTAATGAAATCCTAACATTCAAAATTTCATGTTTTTAGGGGCCTTTGAAGTTAATGAAGCCAAAATCATAGGGTATTTTCCAGAAGATATATTGTCCGACTATTCCGCTGAAATTATTAATTAGGTAAATAAAATTTTTAACAAAATTTCCAAATGAAAGAAAATAAAATAAATTTTCCCAGTTAAATGATAATTGAGTTTTTAAATTGTGGGGAATTTATTTTTTGTCGGGCCAAACAAACAAAATTTTGGAAGATCATTATTATGAGAGAAGTCATCAAAACGCAGCCGTGCATCTCGCCGCCCTCATTTTTCGCTTCACCTAATTCCATTGCTAGTTTGTTTGGCGCCGACTCAAATCAGTTACTTAATTTGTGTAAGACTCAATTATCATTTAGACTAAAAGGATTTTTTTTTTTTTAACCATTTGATTTTTAAAAGTTTTTTATTTTTTACTTTTCAGTTCCGTATTTCGTCGGTTTAATTTTTTGTTGAAAAGTTTTTATTTTTCAATTTTTGTGGCTAAAATCTACCAATTACTACCTACTTGTTTTGATTACTTCCAAAATATTACTTACCCACCTTACTTTAACTATTACCAGTTAAATAATATGATTATCTACTTTACTATTTGTTGTAATATAAATTATTTTCGTTGTTCTGGTTAGTTTATTTCATAACTTTGTATATCATTCCATCCTCCTCATAAAAATATACTGATTTTTTACGGAACAAGAATAAAAAGTCAGTAGCGGTCTGTCATTGTCAACTACGTATTTTGTGTAATGTTCACTAGTGAAAAAACAATTATCCCATTTTTTTTACCCGTAAGGGTGGCTAATTCCTTCCCAAATCTAGATATAAGGTAGACCCTATCTATTAAAAAAAAGAATCATCCAAATCGAAGAACCCAGTACAAAGTTATGCCTGATAGAATCGGTTAACGGACGAGAATTCAGAGGTGAGTGATCAATATCCTTCATTTCCTTGCTACCCTTAGGGGGGGATTTCCCCTCTTTTAAATTCAAATGGGGCCAAAGTCAAAGTACAACCTATCCACTGAAAAAGAATTATCGGAATCGGACGCCTCAGTAAAAGTTATGCGTGATCATACATAAAAAAATATGATGGAAAACATAAAATATACGGGTCGAATAGAGAACCCCCTCCTTTTGGTTTCGTCGGTTAAAAATGAATGTACACTGATCATTTTTGAAGCAAATATTGGGTGGAGGTCTTCATCAACAACATTTAGTGGACAGTAGCTATAAGGATTTGAGGATGTGCTATTTTTCATAATCTACTATGATTCTGAGAAATATCATTTAATAGAGTCATAAATTTTAATATCCAAAAACCCAAAGGGCAAGAAAGTCCTGAAATTAAAAACGATTGCACCTTAAATATCTAAAAACAGGAAGGATGAATTAAAGCAGGGGGTGTCCCAAAAGAAGAGAAAAATAAAAAACGAGCATCGAGTTTAAAATGACCGTTGAGAATCAGACTATTTAATCACAAACAACAATAATAAACTTCAGTGAATTGTTTGTATGCAAGTACTATCGGTTCCCAAAGAATAACATATGAAACGTCATTATAATACGTTATAGAGAAAACGTTTCAGCTATATACAGGGAGTCAAGATTACGGATTACAAGAAAAAATAACACAACAAATAACTTTTTTAAAATCTGATATTGATAAAAGTAGATTGCCAGTTTTACGAAGTAGCGCTGGAATTTGTCAAAGCGAAGAAACATTTTAGTGATGAAGTACTTATTAAAAGTTGTGAAATCAAAATAGCAAAACAATTCAATGAAACAAAAATTGCCTAAAAATTCGAAACAGTATCAGTGTCGCATCAAACAATTGCAAGACGGGTGGCCCATATAAATCAATATGTATCCAAAAAACTGCATGACACGGTTAAAAAATATAAATATTTTTCGCTATGCCTGGATGAAAGCACCGTTTCGTCCGACATTAGCCAGCTTGTTATTTTATCCGAACTATTCAAACGACTTCAGTGAAGCAGAGGAGTTTTTTTTGATCTTATTCCTCCATGGTACAACCAAGGGAGGATATTTTTGG
Organism: Gonioctena quinquepunctata; assembly: GCA_018342105.1. Taxonomy (NCBI): domain Eukaryota; kingdom Metazoa; phylum Arthropoda; class Insecta; order Coleoptera; family Chrysomelidae; genus Gonioctena; species Gonioctena quinquepunctata. Next base: position 287,427 of record JAFIRS010001723.1, on the reverse strand, counting down.
AGCTGTAAATAAGGTGGTGTCACTGATGGAGCCAGAGCTATGGTTGTAACTAAAATTTGGGATTTGCAGGACTCTTAAAACAAAACAACATCAACTGTCTTGTGATACACTATATTATTCACCAAGAGGCCCTATGTGGAAAATCCTTACGTCAAATAAAATGTCATGAAAGTGCTTGTTAAAATAACTGATATTATTAGAGGGGGGAAACCGTGCTTTGAATCACAGAAAGTTTTTTGATTTTTGGCCGGAGTAGATGCTACATATGGGGACTTGTTACTTCACACCGATATTCGTTGGTTAAGCGCCGGAAACTGTTTGCCACGATTCTTCGCTCCACCAAGGGAGATTCCTATTTTCCTTAAAGATGAAGTCAAGCCCAAAATTACGGAATTGGAAAAATCAAATGGTAGATGCAAAATTTTTTAGCAGCCCTTTTGCTTTTTTAACAGACCTGACATCTCCCCTTTAACGAATTGAATTTGAAGTACAAGAAAAACAGCAGAATATTGCCAACTTATTTGGTCACATAAATGGATTCAAGAGAAAAATTAAGCTTTTCAATTTTTCCAAGTTGTAAAGAGCATTTTGAGGAAATTAAGGATTTTGAGGAAATTTCAAATTTACCTCACAAAATACATGGAGACAATTGCAGAAGAATTCAAAAATCGATTTGGCGACTTTTAAAATGGAAAGAAAGATTTCAGTTTTCAGCCCCTTACAATTTCAGTTAAGAATGTGAGCAGAGCGACCTTAACTGGAATTGTGTGATTTAATCAGATCCTTTTACCAAGGAAGAACTGAAACTGGATTGGATTTTTTCGAGTTGTTGCCAGAAGAAATGATACCCCAACTTGTTTTCACTGGGCCCCAATGATGGGGAAACACGTTTCTTTGCGAAAAGCTTTTCCAACATGAAATTTTTTAAAGTGAAAATATACAGTGTCCTCCAATAAAGGGGTACAATATTGGGAAAAAAAATTGGCTTTGGGAAAATTTTTGAAAAACTCTTTAAAGGGGGGCCCTTTCTGCATGTCTGATAACAAATGATCCCGGGGCTTATATCACGTGACTTCAGATTTGGCGGAATTTTAAAAGTTGTCTTTGGTTCCGAAAAAATGGGGCAAATTGACAAGATATCGAAAAGTTTAATGAGAAAATGTGTTTGGGAAACAACGAGAACTCCATGTACCAATTTTGAACCCTATTAAAAAAACAAAAATAAGGTAAACCACCCAATAATTGACACCTTTTTGAACAAAATTCAGTTTTTTTTATGACAGGATAAAAAAAAATTTCTGTTTATTCCCGATGATGTCTTAACTGTCCTTCTCCACTTCTACTAATGAAAATGGCTGGGAATCATAAAATTATATTTGTAAAAAATTAAAGTATTGGTCGTTTTTGTACCAGTTATTGACAGAACAAGTTTCCCAGGCTCCCAGTAATTGAACCCAGTGTTTGACAGTATGAAATTTATTCATTTTAATACTTGTACTATATGAATATATGAATTCCACTTGAGTAGTGTGAAAATAAACAATTGATTGAGATTAACTTCCTAAATAAGGGAAGAATATAATAAAAAGTAAGTAGGAATTGAGGTTTAGGTCATAATAAAATGAAAAGAATCCCCACTTGCTCTCAAAGACGTCAACTGGTTTTTAGAATTGATATTTCACCCTGTCTCCAATTACAAAAAAATTTCAGGTGATGGAATTTTCCTATTGTCGCCGACATTTCCACCAGTGACACATCACTTTCATCTACTTAAAACATCTTTTTCAGTATTGGATACTTTCATTGACATAACTTTAATCTCATTCTCTTTATGTAGTACATTTTGAACAACACAAACATAACGATATTGAGTTGTTTTTCTTTTCCTCCAAAGAATTTCACTAAGACATAGTCTCCAGCGGACACATTGTTCATCCCGTAAAAGCTCCAATATTCTTTTCTTCAGATATAGTCACACCCAAGCTGTCTTCTTCATCCGAACTTTCCGAGTCAATTTTCGCCTTTTCTTTTTCCGTCTCTTCTCCACTCTTACCCTAGCTTTCTGTTCTTTTTCCTCTTGCTTTTTTCTTCTCATTTTCTTTTCTAGAATGATATTTCTGCCAGAAAAGGCAGATGTGATTTCAGAAGGTGTTTTTCTTTGCATCTCCTCTTCCTTGTAGATTCTTCAGGTTCAGGCCAAAATAACGCTCTTTTAAAGTCCAAGGTATATATTTTCCTGTTTGATTCTTTTTATGATATACCCACACTGTCTAACAGCTGGTCTTTTGTTATTGGTTAATGAAGTTTCGAAATCGCGATTATCCACTGTACTAGAATATTTTCCTCCATTGCGGTCAAATTGATGGTCCCATTGAGCATTTCTTGGACTCTTTTCTTTCCATTTATAAAGAAGTGTTACTCTTGGTACATTAAACTCTTTAGCTGCAGCAGAAACATGTATTCCCCTCTTGAGAGCTCCAAGAGCTGCAGCCATTTGCTCCGGTTTATAATTCTTTTTTGGGGCCATACCTGAAAAGTGTTCGACCCAATTATTGACATGTTATTGTCCAGTAATTGACACTACTGTCGATAACTGGACATCGTAGGTTTTAGAAAATGAAAATTATATATTAAAACCACCTTTTGACGGAGATCTACAAGCAACTCACAACCACAAAAATATTGGTGTTCTAGTGTTTGACACATGTGTCAATAACTGGTTCAACATGATTTTTCGTTTACCAGTAATTGACACTTGGGTTTTTCTCAGTAAAAACATTTATTGGTTACGTTAGATTTGATATTTCTCCCTTATCAGCATATTGATTGGGTAGAAATATAGAAAATGTATAGTTCATACGAAATAAAGGTTATAATGAATATTTTTTCATATCCTTACCTTAAGAATATCTCTAACAATGGGCACAATTATAATCAAATGATGCACCTGTTGACTTCATCCACATACTATGATGGAATGGCGGCTAAGAATGGCACAAAATGTGGTGTTCAGTTGCCACATATATCAAGGAATCCAACTATTTGCAGAACATATACTTTGAAGTAAAACTTTTCTTATTTTAGTAGAATGAATTTGAAAGTGTCGATGACTGGCTAGGTGTCGAAGACTGGGTGGTTTACCTTACCATTTTATTCATCTACCCTTACTAAGAAACATTATACATTCTTGTTTTACCTGGAAACAGCTTTAATAACCTAAATCACATAAGTTTGGGTCAAAACTAATCAAATATTGTCACTAATATTGAATAAGCTCATGTGCATCAATATACAGGGCATGACTACACCTCTGCCGCCAGTAGAAATAAGGCCGTAAAGTCAAAAGTTATAGTTTTGAGATAATGACAAAAACGTTTAGCGTTCTCTGCTGCAAGGAAGAAACATAGTAGGAACAAATTTATTCATGTCAATAACAAATCTTATAATCAATTTGATATTTACAATAATCAGTTTCTTGAATTTTATTATTTTCAATACTTAAAAGACACTTACGGCTTTTTACAATATTTCGCTTATCTTAAAACATAACGGGATACGAAGTATAAAGGCCGTAACTGAGGCTCTTTGGTGTATTTGGGCTTTGCCGCTATTAATATGAGTGAATATTATTTGACAGATAACGATTTCTGGTATACAAAATTATATATATATATATATATAAGAACCACAATCTCCAGATATATATATATATATATATATATATATATATATATATATATATATATATATTAAATTTGAATTTCCTAACAATAAACTATAAAAAAAGTCTCCACTTTGTTCTAAAGAACCACACCCCAAAAGAGAAAAAAAAAACCTACTTTATAAGATACATGGTTCAAGAAACCAAATACAAAATATATATAATATATATATATATATATATATATATATATATAAAATGGCATGTAATTTGATTAAGAATTATTTTTTTATATAAAAATTAAATAAAACTTTCAGATCTTTATTAACAAACAAATTATAATAAACATTTTATTCCAAAGAAACATTCAAATCTGTTATATTTGTGTTCCCTTCAAGTTCATTCCAGAATTTTATTCTATTAGCTGGCATTAGTGGACAGAGTTTTTCCAAAATAGTATCTTTTTTGGATTGCAAATTCTGGTCGATTTCAGATTAAGTGGTTTTGTTATACCACGCTTTTCTATTTGGGCTTGAAGAAAACTCAGTTTATGATCAACACCATCAAAATCATTGTAGTAAAACGAAAGTTTGCTCGCCTCGTGTAAAAGATGCCATTACCATATTGTTAAGATAGGCCCGTGGTTTTGTTTTTTCAGTTTGTACTGTGAACTGAAATCTTTCCAGTCTGAAAATGAGATGGAGTCATGCTAATAACATCCACTTTTCCTGAGTTTGCCCGTTATACTGCTTCATGAAAATCATTGAAATCATATATATTACCACTTTTCTTCATGCTAAGCTCCACCTGATGGTGAAAACTATTGGCGCTCATGAAAGTATGACCAGCTTGAAAATACTTCAGGTGAATTTTATTCGCAGCTATTTCAGAAGAGTTTACGATATATGTTAAAAACTGAACATGCACCAATTTTTATTCTGTGCGAACAGTTATCTAACCAGAGGGTTACAGTTTGTGCGTCTCTATTTTTCAGAAAAAAGGCATGGAAGCTACTTATTATGTCTTTCTTTTCTTCCTGCAATGCCTTCATGCCAGATGGCTGCCACAGCATTCAGATGTTTTGTTCTCCTCACAGGCACAAAGCTTCCGTTGAAAATAACAATTCTTGGAGTAAACAAAACAATTTTGTATTGATCCATGCGTGGAAGCATGATTACCTTTTGAAGGTCTACGGAATAACACATCATTTTTTATCCTTCTGAAATTTGTCTTTTGATAAGCAGCTCTAGCTTTCTTTTACTTCTCTGAATGGCCAGTTTGTTCCTCACATTTCTCGCAGTTTGGCTGAATATCTTTAGAATGTTCGTGGAAACTAAATATCCCACAAGTTTCACATTGCTCATGTCCAAGCTTAGTGAAGGAAATGTTCATATTTTTCAGAACATTTCTATATACATCATATGAGCACTGATCATTTTTGTTTTTATTATTGTAATCATTCCACATAAATTTAATATTAATGTCTTCAGGTAAATATCTTCTGTCTGGAGCTTGTTCCTTTCTGATAATGAGAAATAGACGGATTAAAGGATTCAATATGTATTCTGATTTTCTTATGATCTAATTTTGAAGTTGATGGTTTCTACCTACAAAAATAATAATAAGCATTTATCAAATGCACCGAAACAACTTTACCTCTCATATCACGTTTGGTAGACAAAAGGTGGTTCTGTGAGTTCTTCAATGCATTTTTGCAACACTGTATCATTATTATATTTGAACCCCAATGTGGTAAGGAAAAACGGTTTACAAACTTGAGCACTAGTACCTTCTTCATTTTCAAATAGTAGAAATAAGTATTTGCTCTTGACGAATTTTCAGTATGTTTCTTAGAATTTGTCTCTGACACTGGCCAACAATAAAATTCTCTGTTCTGACCAACTCATTTTCCAAAACTCATCATTGATTTGTTGTCTTCTATTTTCCGTTATTTTGTCTTTACATTTCCTTATACTCTTATTTGTACATGATGTACATTCTTTCAGAGCATATGCTTGTCTTTTCTCTTGTAATTTTAGTTTTTTCTTTCGCATTTTTTTTATAGTATTTGTTTTGCGTTTCCTTGGATATTCTTTTTTGGTTAGCAATTGGGATTGATTAGGAACCTCAGTTACAGTCTCAACTTCATTTACAGATTGTGATTCCCTGAGTGTGTGGCCATCATTTATTTCTGTATTGATATCTATATTTTGTTCTAGTGGTATAACAATATCTTGCAAAACATTTATTCTGGGCATCATCCCATCACATTTGGTTTCCACAACATTTTCAATTTTATTAATGTCTGTATCCAAAAATTGATGGGTTTCAGGCATATTTATATGATAACCTAGTAATTAAAAATGACTATAACAAAAAAAATACTTAACACTTTGCTATAACTCACCCTCAGTTATGTCATATTCATAATTCACATTGGTCAACTCAGTAAGCTCGGGTTTTTCTTTTTCATCATATACGGCCTGTGTATCTATAAAATCCAAAATGAGAAAATGGAGTTACTTTATGAATTTTCAACATCTTTTAGGATTTCCCATGATATTTCCCTACTACTAAGATATTTATGGACCTCACAAATCAATTTAATATTATACTGAGAAGGTATTATCTTACCTCCTGAATCACTTTGTATTTCCAAATTCCTTGCCATTAAAACCATTCTTTCACTTCTTGTACTGAATATAGTTTTTTTCATTGTCGCTGATATAGCTATATTATAGCTGATTTAAAAAAGGAAATGTATCCAACAGAGCAATTAAATATTGGTAACATTCACTGACTTTACGGCCTTCTTTCTACCGACGGCAGGACAAGACTAAATCGTGTTTTCATCATTAATCTCCCGCAAAATATCTTTTCCATAAATATTTGATTAGTTTTGACCCAAACTTATGTGAATTAGGTTATTAAAGCTGTTTCCAGATAAAACAAGAATGTATAATGTTACTTAGTAAGGGTAGAGGAATGAAATGGTATTTTTTTTTCAATATGGTTCAAAATTGGTACATGATGTCTTCGTTGGATTCCAAACACATTTTCTCAATAAAACTTTTCGATATCTTGTCAATTTGATCCATTTTTCGGCACCACAGACAACTTTTTTTTAAATTCCTGTCACGGATTTTTCAGTTGTCAGACATTCAGAAATTTCAATAACATTTTTTTTCCTATATGTAGCCAACTTTATCACCAACTTTACTCAGTTGCTTCCTTTATCACCAACAAATATTGAAGTTAATATTGATACATTAGTTAGTGAAAACCAACATCCTCAAATTTCCCACTAATTTTTTTGTAATTTGATATTTTTTTAATAAATTAAAATAATACAAACGTGTTTTTTCTTTGTATACCATACCTATTTAAACTCGCTGATAAAGTTGCATACGAAGTATTTTATAATGCGGCCCCCCAAACCCCATTTTTTTTAAGCGGCCCTTGAGGCACTTGTAGTTGGACAGCCCTGAATTAAAGGAAGCTAAATTCTTTTATGTCTTGAAGTCTCAAACTTCATTCTGTCTATAGTTTTATGACAATAGTTTGCATCTGATGCCTTTGAATATCGATTCATTGAATTCTTCATATTCTGTTTTCCCTGATGTCTTCCATACATAGATTCAAAGTTTTCATCAAACTCTCGTTTTTTCAGATTTTCACCCCTCAGGAGTTACGAAGCGCGAATTTTTCAGCAGTTTTTTGTGCTATTATTTTTACTTGCTCTTATATTCGAATGAATATCATCACAAACCGACAATGAAAATTTGTTATTGTGGTTAAGAATTTCTTCGAAATGCCACACTTTATAATGTTGTCCATTATTTCCCTTCAATAATAGTGTGATGATATGTACATTTGGAATCTTTTTTTTGGGTTATTTAGATTTTATCCGAACAATTTCTCGTATCTTTTTCTTCATAAATGATTGAATCTACATTTCATCATCATTGGCCGCTACTCTCCTCCAGCCATTTTTTTGTTTTGGATTGACAAACTCTATAATCAGGCTAGGTTACATGTTATACATCGTTCAGATTTTTGAAGGCTCTTCAAACAATCGGAAATGAGACCGTTAATATGATTTTTTTACCGTAGATATAGGACACAAAAAATGCAAAATTTATCTATCACTTGGAAGTATTCAGCATTGGAGTGCATATTACTTTCTCTTTCATTCTATGAGAAACTGGAGATTGATCAGACTGAAACGTATCAAATCTCCACTTTTATCACCATAAACAGATATTGAATTATACCGATTCAAATCTTATCGCCTAAATAATATAATTTACCTGACAGTCACTCTCTAATACGACCATAATACTTTCAAACTAATAATTAAAAGGTTTTAAAATTAACAAAGGCAATTCATAACCTTTAATAATTAATGTGATGTGATACCATTAGCAAATAGAGCGTACAGTAATTTGCGTTGAAATTTTAAAAGGAATGATAATTATCTATGCACTTGTGCAGTAATAATCATAATCAGAGATATGATGAATGTAAACGCGTATTAGAATCCTACAAAATAATATCTCCAATTCAGTAGCTTTGTCAGTTTTTGATCTGTTGATTAAAAGTTTTCTATGAGGTTCATGACAAGGTTTATATAATTATATAGTTTTTGCTACCACAGAGTGAAATTGGCTAAGACAATTCTAGGAAGTATATTTGTTTTGATCGAACTTTATTTTCTCCGAAGCTAGTGAAGTCAAAACTATAAAAAACTGGGTTGATAGTTGTGTTGAAAATATAGTTCTATTAGTTTAAAATCCATATTACATTGAACAATGTTATAAAGCTGTCGAAAATAAAATGCATTGAATGTCATATAGTTTTTGAATCGATTGCTATTGCGATTCATATTAAAAAAAAACTTATTGGATTAAAAACAACAGGTTATGGCCGCAGTATGGCTTGCGCTCATGTCAATTTTGATTACGGAAGTAAAATCACACTGAAATAGATTTGGCACCAATTACCAGTCGGGGATATTTCAAATGACTATCTTATTGAAATCTGAAGGAATATTCGATGTAGGTTGACAAAACAAGACGTTTAGGTGGAAAGATAGAAAGGTATGAGAAAAAAGTCAGATACGTGCTCAGAAGTTCATCGTCACATCAATTCATGAAAACTCCCTTATAATTCTCCTTTTTTTTTAACAGCACAACCTATACACACTCAATAACTCATTTGTGGTTGTAATATCGATTTCACAAATTTTTATTTTTCAGCAACGTTTCTGTTTGTTGATGAAAATTATGTACTTGCAAAATATACAATGGATAACGTTTTGATATCCTTACTTCCATAGAGCATCGATTATTTATTTTAAAATCTCGTCGATTGCTATGAAGTCATGTTGTGAAAACTGAAAATTTTAAATGAAAAATGCTTGCATCTCATTTCTAATGCGATGAAAAATTAATATCTTCCAATAGTCTTTTACCAGAACTTAGCAAAATTTTGCGTTCTTTCGATTGTTGCATATAATATTAGATTAAATTTATTTCGCTGATTAGTCGAAAACAGTGATTGCTTCTGAGATTAATAATTAGTTTCAAATTTTGTAATGGTTATTAACTACGTAACCGTATTATTCTTCGGATGCAATTTCAATCAACCAGTACAAAATATAACAGATATACGCGATGGACCACTGTAGACAAATGTCGGTCTAATATATATCTTGAACCTATTTGCACAATGTTTACAATTTATGGCCAAATTATTTAAAAAAAACATTTATACAAAAAAAGAATGTTCCGTTGAACAATGACGGTTGCAAATCTCTTGTGTGTCGTAAAATATTAGTGGTTGGTTGGTTGGTTGAAAGCTTCCCTTGACACTGCGACCAGCTGGGGTCTATTGTATCACTCTGTCGTCAGTGGTTCCTCATTCAAACAGGTTTGTGCCTTCAATTAGGTTAAGAAGCCTGTTGATAAGGTTCTTCGCATTCATGCCTGTTTCCGGGCTGATCTCTCCAAAGGTTCTGTGTCGCCTACTACTTAGGGCGTCACAGTCGAAGATAATATGAGAGGCTGTTTCCTCCTCTTCATCACATAGCCTACACTCCACGGTTTCCCTGCGTACTCCCATGGTGTTTAGGTGTTTTCTTAGGCCGCAGTGTCCAGTCAACAGACCTATTATTATACGAGCCTTCGTTCTGTTCAGGTTCAGAAGGTCAGCCGTCAAGGTCCGGTTTGGATGCCCTACCAAGACTTTGCTGTGTATTTGCCCGACAGTTTGATCCCAATATTGTTGGTGTCTTCTTTTTATCCACTCGTCGATCAGGGTCCTGCATCGGTTTTTGCTAATCCCATGTGCAGGTTCTGGCCCTGTGAATAGCGTTTCAGATGCTTGTCTAGCTAGCTGGTCCGCTTTGACCCTTTGGCGTTGCCTTCAATGCCTCTATGACCTGGCACCCACATCAAGGTGACCTTGTTGTGTTTTGCCAGCTCGATGAGGTTCTGGAGGCAGTCCCAGACCAGTTTGGACTTTATCTGTATAGAGTTGAGTGCTTTGATAGCACTTTGACAGTCAGATAGAATGTAGATGTGTTTTTTCCTATAACCACTTTCTAGATTCTTCTGAATGCATACCATGATAGATATGTTTCAGCTTGGAATATCGTGAGCATTTGCGTGGCTATGTAATCCCTTCTTGCCTTACCCTGTATTCCTGCTCCGTTCCTTCAACTGTCTTTGAAACTCTGTATACCAGACTATGTCCGCAGTTGATTGTGATTCTATACTCAGGGCCCATCCAGATCCATCAATTCGTGTTTCGAATGGTTTTCGAATATATAGGGGTTGTATGTAGTCTGAAATCATTTCCGAGTTCTTCGATGTTGATTACATGAGTGATTCTGGTATGTCCAGTTGTTCGGATTCTCCAGTTTTTTGTTTGTTTCAGTCTGTATGCACTCATCCTGGCCTCTCCAATGACATGTAAGTCAAGGGGTTCGAGGTTTAGGATGATTTCCATTGCAGCTGTTGGAGTGCTATTCATTGCACCCGTGATACAGAGACAGGCAAGCCTCTGGATTTTCCCAAGGTTGGTAACACCTTTACTATAGGTATGCCTAGTTTGCAGAACTTTTGCAATTTTCAGTGCAAAAATAAAGCATGAAAACGTTTTTTGCAATTAAAACAATGTTCCGTTCATCGCAGACTTCTGCAAAATTTTATAGTTTGTTTTCATTAATGCACTACCATTGAAGTTTGAAAACTCTTGGAATTAATGTTATTTGATTGTCTATATCTACTGGCCTATAAGTTGAACTAGATTTCAAACTTTTCATGTTAATCGTTGACAAACTGTTTTTGTTTATATTTTAGTCTGACCCATTGAGAAAGGCCAAAACCCTGGCTGAAACGTTTGGATTTAATTAATAAATAACATGAAATAACATCCTCTGCTATTTAAATGGAACTTATGTCCAAGAAAGGAAAAAAAGCAATATATATATATATATATATATATATATATATTGTTATGCTATGAAAAACCGGTTAGATATTTTAAAAAGAAAAATCAAAAAAAAAAGAATAATTATTGATTAGCTATTAGTTTCAAGAGATTGTTTTTTACATAATTTTGGAAGTTCTATTTATTTGTAAGCCTATGTATAATATGAATAGATAAAAATGTCAAAATACTATAACACAATCAATTTCATACACTGTCATAATGATTATAACCCATAATTGGTAAAAAGACAACAAAAAGTCTAGTTTTACAAAATTATCATGAATAAAATGTGATCAACACATTTATAAATTTGAAACATACAGTATATGAAATTATAGCGAACTAGAAGTAGCCAATGGTAGAACAGCAAACTTCTTGATGAGATTAGCCAATCAGGGAATAGATGGTCATATGGAAAATTGGAAATTGTGAGAGAATAACAACGGGGTGATGTCATAAGCAATTATTATTGAAATATGTACATAGTAATAAGAATGGGAAAATAGTTGTATATATAAATTATATAAGATGAACCCAAACAGTGAAATGTGACAATTCAAATGAAAAGAAGAGGGAAAATTGGTATCCAAGGGAGCGACAAACAAAGCCACGAGGAGATCGAAAATAAATTTACAAGGGAATGCCACGCAACATTTTGGGAGAAAGAAAAAATGAAATAATTCCAACATTAGAAGAGAAAAACCAATATTACCTTAATTATACAACATATCCAAGTGTCCAAAGCTGAATTCTGCATATGTATGGTTCCTGATTTATGGTATTGGAGTTCCTGATAGAGCTTGGAGTGAGAAAGGATCTAGTTTCAGGGCATATCTTGAACACTGACATCTCCAGCAGGTATAAAAACTTTAATAGTTTACATCCGGTCTATGAACAATATCACAAATAACGTATCTCACATCTGAAGAACTTTATTTCACTTTATTTTGAACCATAAAAGAAAAATTCACTCTCAAGGAAAAAGTGAGGTTCTGTCTATCTATCCATGATTTGATTTTTAATGATTATCCGTGAATATTTGTAGATTCACATTAGTATAAGTTATTTCTCTAGGCCAGGTAAAATTAAGTCTTCCTGAATAAAGGAAATAATTGCTTGTTGATACTTTGTTGTTTATTTTCTTACAATGATCAACTATCATAACAATGACCATTGAATAAACTGAAATTAGACAGAAATGGCTAGTGGCTCTATTGCCTGAACCGGCTATCTGAGGTAAGAGGCGTACCAACTGTTGCTTAGCCGTGGTGAGAAAAGTGATAACAATTGGCAGCAGCGTGACGAGAGAACAGTGACGTTCGCTAGCAATTATTATTACAGCATACAATACAAATACAGGGCGAAAATATCTATCTATATAATATCAATTTGGCTCACAAAGAATAGCATAAAAACTATTAGCTATTTTCATATTATTAACAACAACTATTATTATTCAATTTTTATTATTCAATTCATCATAACATTACAATTGGCACCCAAAACGTGGGGCGAAATAATAACAAAATAATTTGTTATATTATCAACATAATAATATATATATATATATATATATATATATATATATATGTATGTACTACATTTAATATTTACTCAAATTTAGTCACTACAGGGATCTTAGTTTTTGAGTGTCTTAGAAAGGTTAACCTTTTCAATCTGATTTTCCTGAACTCTGATCTCCGTCATCTTCTTCTAAGATCTTTCCATCATTTAATTTTTCAGCAGACACCGTAACCAATTCATACAAAGCTAGTCTATTTAATCCCTTCTCCATCTTCAGAAGTTGAAAAATGACTACAAGTCAATCTCCACGAAAACAGTATCTATGGAGTACTTTATTTCCAAAGTGTATTCATTTCGGAAGTTTATATTTCCATCATTAGCACGAAGACAAATAGTTTATCAAATGGACACCATAAATAAGAAACAAATGGACAAAGGACAAATTTCGTCATCTACACTTTACATATGTTATTAACATATTATCTTTTAATTTGTGTATAACGATGAGGATAAAGAGGCCATCGAGTCTGTCACTATGCATTGTATGAATACGATGGCTTTTGTTTCCACCTTTTTATTATTATTCGCAAATTAAGAGATAATATAATAATAACACATATGTAAAGTGTAATTGACGAAATTTGTCCTTAGTCCATTTGTTTGTTATTTCATTTATGGTGACCATTTGTCTCTTTGTATTCGTACTGGTGATGAAGTATAATCTTCCGAAATGTATACAATTTGGAAATAAAGTAAACTACATACAGTGCGCGGCTAAATTATGGAACAAATTCCGATATATCGCAAACAATGTACTTTTGACAAAAATCCTGAAAGAGGTCGATTTTTGTTTTTAAATGCCGATTTTTGAATGTATATTCTAAAGAGGTTATGTCACTGGTCTTGACGTGGTGACGTAATCGTTTTTTTTTTTTAATTGAAATAGATGTCTTGTGATACTTCATCTGAAAGGTCTTTCAATACTGCATTCAATGATAATAAATAATTTGATTTGTTTATACAGGCTGAACAAAAATTAATATTTCATTTCAGTAAGAGACTGGTGGATGGCATTTTGAACATCTAATTTAAATGTTGTATTTTGTTGGATATAAAGTTATTCTCTTACTGAAATGAAATACTAATTTTTGTTCGCCCTGTACAAACAAATCAAATTATTTATTATAATTGAATGCAATATTAAAAGACCTTTCAGATGAAGTATCATAAGACATCTATTTCAATTTAAAAACATTACCGATTACGTCACCACGTCAAAACCAGTGACATAACCCCTTTAGAATATACATTCAAAAATCGGCATTTAAAAACAAAAATCGACCTTTTCAGGATTTTTGTCAAAAGTTAGCCGCGCACTGTATAATATTGATTTGATATTAATTCCTGTAGGAAAAATTTAATGTATTTGAAAAAAAATTAGTACACTTTCCTATTGAATCGAGATCCACATCAAAATTCGTCGACAGCATTCAGCGGAAATCTCCCAGATTAATACAGAGCGAAACCTGTAAAATATATCAGAGATACTTGATATTTACTTGATTTTTTTCATCAATGTTTATTAGAGCTATAGATATACCAGAACCCGACATATTTTTTCCGAGATCGCCCATATGTAGCTTTCGGTCAATGAATTTCCTCACTCCTTATCGATATCAAAATTAACCTCGGAATATAAAAATCTAGAATAATGAGGTATCATTAAAACATATATCTGATGGTAGTTGGCAGTAAGAGCATAGTGGGTTATATATCGAAAGGTGTTATGAAATAACACAAGGTAACGGTTTTTAATATGTAAGGCGATACGTTGGAAGCTGATGGTGGTACCTGCACACGCTGGTTGGTACCATGATACTCCTCCGTGAACAGGGTCGAACTGCCTCATTCCCATAATCCATTGCCGAGGTCAGTATTTTCAATCGACTTCCAAAAATAACTCAATTGAAATTTGATAGAGCTTATTATGAATAGAAAACGTATAAATATACGAATATGAAAATGTATAAATACACAATACATAAAACACTTACATAGATACAATACTTGACAATAAGTAGACCTACTGAGTAATATATGGGTATTCAAAATATTCATCGGTAGAGTAGAAAAGCCTCTCCAATAGATGTTTTTCGGCCTTTCGTTTAAAGGTAGAAAGTAAAGTCACTATTTATATCTGGAGGTAGGCAATTGGATAGCTTCGAAGCTTTTAAACAGGACTCTTGAAACAAGTTGTGCGACATTGTTGTAATTTAATAAGATTTACATTTCTTGTTGGATAATTGTGACACTTGGAATTAGTTTCAAAATCAGATTTGCGATTTTTATATAAAGCAAACAGTTGTAAATAAATGAATGGTAATGGTGAAGTTGCAATTACGTTATTTTAAAATAAAATAACTAATAAAAAACCTTTTTAAAGACAAGCTTTTATTAAAGCCGTGTACTAAAACGCATAAAATAAGTTCAAATCATCGCTGACAATGATTTAATATTTTTTGTTGATTATTTGGTTTTAAAACTTGTGCGCAAAGTGTTATAAAGTTGTACCAATTATTTCATTGGACAAGATTGGTTGTAAGTAACAATCGTCGAAATATAAATTTTATTACAATTCGCCCGACAAGATTTTTGAAACCAAATAATTCAACAAAATATAATTAAATCATTGTCAGCGATGATTTAAACTCATTTTATACGTTTTAGTACACGGCTTGAATAAAATCTTGTCTTTAAAAAGGTTTTTTATTATTAATTAAATTTTTTGCTTCTTAGTTAGTTTGTTTTAATCACTGAAATATAACATATAACTGGAATGCCAAAGGAACTTCTCAAGAATGAGCCGTTTTGAATCTCGCGCAGACTTCAAGAAAATCAGGGTGGGAGCATGCGCACTATTATCCGAATCAGGACCGGTCTTGCCTTTGGTAATGAACGACATATCTGAAGAAACAGTGTACAAAACGAATATCTGAATTGACAGTTTCAGGCGGAAACCAACATTGTTGAAGTGAATTATGGAAAATATGGTAAATTTATAGTATACTCATGCTCCCTAAAAATAGCTGTAGGACTTATTTTACGTGAAAAACGCGGCGCTCTCCGTTTCAGAGTTCTTTTGTTCTAGAACTCGTCATTTTCAAGCACCTTTTCTCATGCAAAATCACTCAACAAAATGTCTCCTTTCTTTTTTTAGCAGGAACTTCAAACACTAAATCACCCATTTTCGGCATAAACTACAAGCCGATTCTTCAACACGTACATCCAGACCTCTCACACTGACTCAGATTGAGGTTGGGTTGTTGATGATGTGAGGAAAAGCTAGGATGTATGTGTTGAAGATTTTTTTTCGATAGAACCGGCTGTAGTTTGTGCCAATTTGTGCTAAAATGAGTGATTTAGTGTTTGAAGTTTATGCTGGTAAAAAAAAGACATTGTGAGTGATTGTTGCGCGAGAAGACAGTGCTTGAAAATGACGTGTTCTAGAACAAGAAGGTCTCCAATTCGAAAACGGTATGAGAGCGCCGCGAGGAGGAAAAAACAGAAAAGTCCTATAGCTATTTTCAGGGAGTATGACGTCTATACATTTGCCAAAAGTATTGAATAACGAATTAAATCGAGGTAGTAGAGTTTATTTGAAGATTTTTGAATCATCAAATGTTAATTAATATCAATTATGATATTCAAACTGGAGGGTTTCATATCGTTCACAAATTGAAAGTCTTCTATACAAACAAAATGGAGTTCTTTCACCTGACGATTCAAAGGAATCACATGTTCTACTACTAAGCTGAGGTTGTCATCAAGAATGTACAGAAACGTTCACTTGTTTATTTTTTCAATAATCTTAGTAATTAAAGGTGCGACCATTTCCTCAAAATGAATTATATCTCCTCTATCCCACACTACTAGTACTTTATTTTCATTTTGATTGTACTCAATAGACCCAGTTGATTAACTAGGCCTCGAAACATATATATTTTTTATAAGTTCTTCTAGTATAAGTGCACGTTCATTTTATAAATTTGTAATCAATCAATCTTTGTAATAAGGATTTTAATTCCTGTGATACAATAAAAAAAATCCATAGAATAAAGCACATTATATTTTCAGAGATATTTATTCAGCATAATCAGGTACAAACATGATATAATATATATTCTAAGAGCATAATTAACAAAACAACGTACCTGTTCTGAAAATCAATATTCTCTTTGTTGGAAACTTCTTGTTCAAAAATAGATGGCAATGATACTTCTGCAACCCTAAAAATAATACAAATGTTTCAACTCAAGTAATGAAATATTCTTAATTCTTACCCTAATGTTAAGTTCTGAAGTGTTGACAGAGGCTTTCGAGGACCCAGTTTCAGTCTGGGGACGGCATCATGTTTTAGTCGTTTTTTACCACCAGAAGTTATGAAATCATCAATAATGAAATGTTCTTCACAAATCACATTGCCATGGCTCAATTTCTCAATACTTGGATCTCTACCAATAGCTTTCATCCATGAGCGATATCTTTTTTTAGTTAAACTGAAAATGAATGATGTTAATATAGCTTGGCGTCTATTTTGTATGAGGTTTTATTATAACTTACCTAAAAAAGGATAAACTAGAATTTTTACTGCAGTTTTTGTATTGTAGCACCATGCACCACTGCCCCATATTGTTTTTAAAAATGTTCAGCAAAATTCACAAACATTAGAACAAACAACAACAACCACATAAGACGAAAATCGAAATCAAAATGACAAACAACAAACAAAAAACAAAGCCAAGCCGTTTCTGATTTAGTTCATCTAATCAAAGACGTACGGCATTGTTTGTATATATTTGTAGTGATCAAAGACATGATTTTCTTCCTTAACTTTTACTGCGTCGGCGCATATTCTGAAATTTGAGTTCCCTTAGTTGGCCTAAAAGTTTCTCGCGCATATAACTATATTAGCATTCCAGTTATAGGTTATATTTCAGTGGTTTTAATCGGATCATTTCTAATGAAAAATTCATTATCTCCGAATCTGAAAACCCCCACATACCAATTTTGAATGAAATATGACCTTAATCAGAAATCTCGTCCTCCATCTTGGGGCCGCCATCTTGAATTTATAAATTTTGAAAAAATTCATAAACTCCGACCGCGAAAACCCCGCATACCAATTTTGAATCGAATTGGACTATTATCACAAAACTCGTCCTCCATCTTGGGGCCGCCATCTTGAATTTATGAATTTTGACAAAAATTCCATGCTCTCCGACCCCGAAAACCATCACGTACCAATTTTGAATCGCATCGGACCATAATCACAAAACTCGTCCGCCATCTTGGAGTCGCCATATTGAATTCATGAATTTTGCTAAAAACTTCATAATCTCCTCCGCCATCTTTGAGCCGCCATTTTTTTTTCTCTAACAAAAACTCTATAATGAACATCATCCAAATTTCATTTCATGCCAAATTTCAAATCAAACGGACGACTAGTCAAAATTCACTTGCAAGATTTGACCCTAACGAACTAACGAACTAACGAACGAACTAACAAGTGAAACTAAATAGAAGCTTGTAAAAATGAAACAGTATTCGCAAATCCAAATTTACTCATTTCTGCAAAAATACTTGTGCAAAATACATGGTGCAGAATTGCATTATCAAGTGCAAACATACTCTCATAACCCCAACGGAAAATGGATGTTCATTAGGTTGAATTTTGGCAATATCTCACCTTCTTATCTTCATACTGCACCAGATGTAAAAGCTAGAAATCTGACTGGACACCTAAAGATTCTGGAAAATCCCCTACAATCCAGGTACAAGCCATCAGATATTATGCCAGCTAGTGGTCCTAAACAGCAACCTAATATGCACAACGAACATGCCTCAACTAGGAGGGTTGCATCAGTTTGGTGTACTGATGGATCCAAGATGGATGAAACAACAATTTTTCAAGCAGAAATTCATGCTAAAGAAATGTGTGCCCGAGAATAACGTGCAAGAGGCTCCAGGGGGTCAAGAATATATATCCTATCAGATAGCCAAGCATCAATAAAGTCACTTGTGCGTTTATACTGACTTGGGACTGCAAAATTTCCCTAAGACAACTGGCTACGAACAATCAGGTCACTCTAACGTGGGTGCCAGGTTACAAGGAAGTCAAAGGCAATGAGGAAGCAGACAGCATTGCCAAGGAAGGGGCAAATACTAATTTTCCTGAACCAGAATCCTTCTCTGGTCTTTCCAAAGCCCGCATTCTGGGAAGGACAAAGACAAGCGAAAAGGTTTCTGAGCCCAACGTCAAGGAAAGCTAAACACATTCTCGAGTTGGACAAGAAAGACTTGAAACTGGTAACGCGACTGCTCACTGGACATTATCACCTCGAAAAAATGCATAGATCAGACAGTGAACTGTGCCGTTATGCCGTTACTGCGAGAACTTCGCTGAAACTGCAGAACAGCTGTTTTGCAAAAGGCTTAAGTTCCTCGAAGGGGTTTCATTAACGCCCTCAGACATCAGGAAGTTACCTCTCAGGAAACTGATAAGCTTCGCAAAGAGTATCGGAATCCCGGCTCTTGAATAGATGAAGGGTAATGTACAAAAGATCTTATAGATCGAGGTACGTAGAGGTTGAAGAGCCATCCCGACTTTCCTACAATCTCTACTATCATAACAGCCTAAGATCTACTATTATAACAGCCTAAGATCTGCTGGGTTCAGTCCCTCACCAGTCGGAGGGGTCGCAGTCCATCTTTGGACCGGGCTGTTTGTTCGAGATGCTGGAAAGAGTGTCCCGGGAGGACGGTCCTCTACGGATTGTACGAGTTTCCAACTTGGCAATCTGTGTATACAGTGTGTCTCACTTCTCATGGAAACACCCCCGTATCTTCCGTAATTATTGGAGTAGAATCCTGAAATTTCCATGTTTGTAAGATATACCGAAGATGAGTCTAATTCTCTTCTGAGACTGACCTGAGGGACCTACACTGCGCGCCAGGGGCGATGGATATGACGTTAAATAATATTAGGGGGCAAGATAGGCTCAAAATTCTTACGTATTCGTGATCGGAACATCAAATTCAGTAAGAATTCATATTTTCGCTGAAAAATTTTCAGTTTTGAAATAACCGAATTTGTCTCACTTCTCATGGAAACACCCCCGTATCTTCCGTAATTATAGGAGTAGAATTCTGAAATTTTCGCGATCGTTAGATTTATCGAGGATGAGTCTGAATATCTTCTGGAAATAACCGGAATGCCCTAAACTGCGCGCCAGAGGCGATGGATGTACCGATTTTTGCAAAAAATAATATTAGAGGGCAAGATAGGCTCAAAATTATTACGTATTCGTGATCGGAACATTAAATTTAGTAAGAATCCATATTTTCGCTGAAAATTTTTCAGTTTTGAAATAACCGAATTAGTCTCACTTCTCATGGACACACCCCCGTATCTTCCGTAATTATTGGAGTAGAATTCTGAAATTTTCGCGATCGTTAGATTGATCGAGGATGAGTCTGAATCTCTTCTGGAAATAACCGGAATGCCCTAAACTGCGCGCCAGAGGCGATGGATGTACCGATTTTTGCAAAAAATAATATTAGGGGGCAAGATAGGCTCAAAATTCTTACGTATTCGTGATCGGAACATCAAATTCAGTGAGAATTCATATTTTAGCTGAAAAATTTTCAGTTTTGAAATAACCGAATTTGTCTCACTTCTCATGGAAACACCCCCGTATCTTCCGTAATTATTGGAGTAGAATTCTGAAATTTTCGCGATCGTTAGATTGATCGAGGATGAGTCTGAATCTCTTCTGGAAATAACCGGAATGCCCTAAACTGCGCGCCAGAGGCGATGGATGTACCGATTTTTGCGAAAAATAATATTAGGGGGCAAGATATGCTCAAAATTCTCACGGATTCGTGATCAGGACATCAACTTTAGTAATAATCCATATTTTCGCTGGAAAATTCTCAGTTCTGAAAAATCCGAATTTGTCTCATCTCATGGAAACACCCCCGTATCTTCCGTAATTATTGGAAGAATTATGAAATTTCCACGATCGTTAGATATACCGAGGATGAATCTAAATCTCTTCTGAGGTTAACCTGAGTGATCTACACTGCGCGCCAGGGGCGATGGATGTAACGATATTTGCGAAAAATAATATTAGGGTGCAAGATAGGCTCAAAATTCTTAACGGATTCGTGATCAGGACATCAACTAATGTAGTTTGGAATGATTGGAGTTAAATTTATGCAAGGTTTTCCAATTTTCAAGTTCATACAATGTCAGTTTTTTCAATTTTTGTTCTTTTTTCTGAATTGTTCAAAGTAGCTTTCAAATGAAGTATTATAATTTGGAATACGGAACAGTTGTTTTTCCCGCAAGAAGGCGCCAAAATAAAACGTTACGTAGCGAACACTCACATGGCTGAATTCCTTATCAAATTACCTTGTCACTTAGTACTTTCCCTATTTAAATTGTATGGGTGATAGTGACCAAGGGGTGGGGAGGGAAGTATGACAGTTGAGGTAATGATAGAAAGATGTCCCGCTTGAATTGAAAATTTGCATTTTCATTCAGATTTTTTCTTTTGAGTTAGGGCCTTTTCAGAATATCTATCAGATGTAGTTCAATGTCCAGCGTGGCTTTAGCCGGGGAAGTAGTTGTTTTCTGTTAGACATTCACAAAAAATAACTTCATTTTAATCGTGGATTTTTCAATTCCCAAAAAAATCTTTCTATCAATATTCAATTGAGAATGTTTCCCTTTTCAACATGAATACCCCACAAGAGGTTATCCTGACGATGGAAGATAGTGACTGAAGTTTATCTTTCAGTCGCAGATGATTCCACATCTGATTTTATGAACATCCTATTTATATTTTCAACAAATGAAAATTTATGTTGTTACAAATACACTATGCCACTGCTACTGTAATCCCACACTGCCGAGGAGATTGCAATTTCAAGTGTAAACAAACAACGAGCAGGTAGAGGCCAATCGCCACACGGATTCCAAGAAGGCAGCGGTACTTGTTGACGACACGCCGAACAATCGAGGTTATCCTCTAAAGTTCTCCGACCGTCCTGGAAGATGCCGACGAATATTTGAGCGCGTCTCATGCGAGCGACATGCAGTATGTTTATGTTTTACTCGTTGATGTTATTTGTATGATCGGTTGGAAGATAGTAATTGAGTTATTTAGTACATTGTTGTGAAGTGTAATAAACGGACAATAATGCATTAGAGTATTTAAATAGTACTAACCCCAGTTTCGTAACAATATTGTTTTATAGTAAATTGTAAATATGTGTATAATAGAATTAGTTGAGCATGACATGTATATAATATAGAAAGATGAATAAACTCATTTTGAATAAAGATATTCAGTGTAAACAAGGTGCTCGACGGAAATAATTCTCTCTGAAATCACTATTTCGTTCGTTATATTAATGGGTAGCTTAGAAAATTAAAGAATTAATCCGACCCTGTCTCTAGTAAGAGTTCTCTACTTCCTGCGTCTATCTTATGAAATATGGTAATATTGATGGCGTAATCAATATAAGTAAAACGAAAAATGTGTCCGTCACAGAACGTTTTCCTCTCTCCTTTCATGTACAGGGCAATATTCTCATAAAAGTTCTCGAATGACTTTGGTCTTACTTATACAATAATGTACGTTGGAAATAAACCCGAAATAGACACGTTCAAGCATTTCATGGAAACTGCACTTTCATTTTCAGATTTCGGAATTGGGTTTGAAAGATATTGTAATTTAATCTTTTGCTGTTATTTCACCATGTATGTCAGTCATCAAACAAGGTAAACATTTTCAAACTATAGAATAATTAGACATTTTAGGAAGATTTCAATAGAAATACTACCTATTGGTCACGTCATCCTAAAATGCATCCCCTCTGAGATACAGGGTATCGAAAGTACGATAAAAAAAATCTCCAAAATTCCTGAAGGAAAAAATTTGAAACTTGGTACACTAATCAAGGTTTATCATCGTGCTAATTTGAAGTTATGATTTTTTATTTTCGTAAACCAGTGGCATAGTTACGATGGTATGTGGTCATATGTTCCTTCATATTTTCTTGGGACAAGTGAATGGACAAATGAGCGTTTGACATCAATTCGGCTCATCGATACTTAACCTAAAAGTCAACATTCCATGTGCCTAAAAGTGGAGGTTTCTGAGATAATTGAGAAAAACTGAAGATATGTCCTTAGTAGAGACATAATTTCCTATGTGCAATAATCGCATAATGCTAATTTCTTACAACATATCGGAATATGTGTCAACCTCCTGAACATTTTTTTAATGTTGGGAGAGTCGGAAACATAGTACCAGAATGAGACCGATAACTCCATTTTTTCATTCATCATATTATTTGATCGGATCGATGTCGTCGATTTACTGATATGTTACCATACTTTCTTGCATATGATTGTTTTGACAGATCAACTGACAAACACACCCAACCTCAAATTCATAATACTCCACTTAGATAAGAGTTAAGATAAGTACTCTTAATTTGTTGAAGTTTATGTTGGAATATCATTATCAAAGCCATTTCAATGATCTAGGAAAATATGATCCAATCAACATGTTTTTGATGAACAAAAACAATTATTGTGTATTGATATCTATCGCAATCCTACACTTCATAAAGAGCCTGGAAATACATACAAAGGAGTCGATAAGCAAGTTAATCATTATATCAACAAAACCATAAGAAGCGGCCAGGACCAGATACTGCAATAGTGGTGTCATCAGCGTATGAAACCTTTACCATTTTATGCTATCAGGCAAGTCATTACCAAGATTCAAATCGTATTCCTTTAATTTTGTTCCCTCAATTGTCAGAATTTTTTTTTTTCAAGGAAAGATGTTATCCAATCATTGATGGTACCCCGCAGTATTTACTGAAGACAATTGAAAGAAGTAACTACCTGTGAATAAATTCAAATGTCTCAACCTCAGAATGTTTACGTAATAATAATTATAATGGCACTTGAAAGCTAACATCATCGGAATTGTTTGATGAACATATTTCTTCTTTTTTTTTTATCTTCCGAATTAATTTCCAACTTCTTTTTATGGTTTCCTCGTAAAAATGTCGAGATTCTAAACGTCGAGGTGATATAAAATTAATCACCCCATGAGTTATTTTGCTAAGCACACCAATCTGAATTTTGCCAAAACGATTCTTTTAGGTTCTAATATACCGGGTGACAATGGGACTAGGGCCATGCCTATATCTCCTTCACTCATCAATTGATTTGGATGAAATTTTGTACATAGATATGAGACACAATTTCGGATTGACAGACATATAGAAACAAAATGGCCGACTTTCGGTTTCGCCAGAATAGCCACCAACTTCGATTTTTCAAATAGAACACCCTGTATGTTTGATATTTTTTCGATTTCTACGGCTCAAATTCCATACGACAGTGTTGCCAAATTTTCATTTTACAATTAAAAAAATATAATTTCTCAATTATTATTTTTTTGCCCAGGAGGCCTTGATCAGCTTAAAATCTATACTAATTTACATCAGTAACTCATAGTAATAGTCATTCAATCGATCGATAAGATCAATAACAAATCCTACAGCAAGAATTGGAATTTTCTGAACGCATTTTTTTCAAATGGTACCTATCGGGAGCCATCTTGCCACTCGATTGAGAATTTAATTACCAATTCAACGATATACATTATGTACCACTTTCTTTTTGTTCAAAACGTAGAGAGCCATCTAACAAAATGAAATCAATCTGAAAAAATTGGTAGGTAACATGACATCTATTCATTCTTTCAAACTTTACTTCAGAATAGTAACAATGAATTAACAAAAATAATCGACTTGACAATATGTAATGATCATAAACGCATTACAGAAAAGACAACTTTAATATAATCAAACTGTTTGAATAAATCTAACGACTGAAACAGTGAAACATTCAACGTACAAATTATTACTCACAACCATCGAAAAGCCAGTGTTGCCCGTTTTGCCTAACACATAGACTAGTTCTATTTATTGTATACCTCATCACATTTATCAGTTCGTGAGCAGGAATTTCCTGAAATGCGCGCTCAACTCTATCTCTCAAGTCCTCCATAGAAGTTGGTCTCCTCGAGTATACTTTGGATTTTATGTGAACCCGTAAATGAAAATAAATCAATAGGGGTTAAATCGGGCGATCTGGCTGGCCATCTGATTGGACCATTTGTTCCAATCCATCTCTGCCCATAGGTATCACTAAGATATTGCCGAACAATATTAGCATTATGTGGTCCTGCACCATCCTGCTGAAAAAACATATTTTCCCTGATGTTCTCAGGTAAATCGTTGATATTATTTGAATATCGTTCTCTAAGAATTGTAGATATCTTTGGCCCGTCAAAGGCCCGTCGAAAAGAATTGGTCCAATGATTCTTGTCCCTATGATTCCTACCCAGACGTTGAATCCAAATATTTCTTCAAAATTACCTTCTCTCAGCAACCTAGGAATTTCTTGAGAACAATACCTTGTATTATTCCTATTAAACATACCATTATTCGTAAACCTAGACTCATCTGTAAACATTATCTTCGAGACAAAAGCATTATTCAAATCATGATAACGCAAAAACCAATTACAATAAGTTAGTCTCCGTCATTTTCATATAAATGATGATGCAAACTGTATTTATAGGACCGATATTTATGTTTCTTTAATACTTTTCTGGCACTTTCCCTGCTGATCCCACATTCAATTTCCAATTCTCGCACTGAGGCAGATGGAGAAAATGAACATATGCTAAAACATTAGTTTCCGCTTCTTCACTGACGATGAAGTGGATGTGGTTTTGATCAGCTGGTTCTTTCCTTAGCATCATTTCCAATTTCCTGAAATAGGTCCTCGATGGGTGCCGTCTTAACGGATAACGAACAGCGTATAGCATACTAGCATTGACAGCGTTCTTCTGACATTCTCCGTATATCAATATCATATCGATTTGTTCGTTTCGAGAATAACGATTATTATTTTCCATTTCAAAAAACTTTTTACAAACGAAACGAGATGGCAAGTAAAATTGATATTTTACTTTTGACATGACATTAATCACTTACTGTTTTCCATGATTTCACGGCTACCTTTCATTTCATCAAACCTAAACGGATAACTCATTGGAATTTGTAGGCATCGTATAAAATATTGTTTAAATTCAATAATTGACCGTTTTTAGTTTTGAACAAAAAGAAGGTGGTACATGATGTATATCGTTGAATTGGTAATTAAATTCTCTATCGAATGGCAAGATGGCCCTCGGTAGGTACCATTTGAAAAAAAAAACATTTTTTCGTTAAAAATGCTATAGGATTTGTTATTGATCTTATCGATGAAATGACTATTACAATGGGTTACTGATGAAAATTAGTATAGATTTTAACCTGATCAAGGCCTCCAGGGCTAAAAAAATGATGAATTATGTTTTTCAATTGTAAAATGAAAATTTGGCAACATCAAACATACAGGGTGTTCCATTTGAAAAATCGAAGTTGGTGGCTATTCTGGCGAAACCGGAAGTCAGCCATTTTGTTTTCATATGTCTGTCAATCCGAAATGTACAAAATTTCATTCAAATCGGTTGATAAGTGAAGGAGATATAGGCATGGGCCTAGTCCCATTGTCACCCGGTATACTGAATAAAATACGAAACATCATTTTCGGTTTGCGATGCTTGCCTAAATATAAATATTATATGTGACATTGACCTGTTTTTGTAATATAAGCTCATCTACTCATGAAGTATGAAACATTCCCACCCACAATAGTCTACCTCATGTCTGACGTCGGAATTCCAAATAAAAATAAGCCATACAAACACCAACGAAACTGACAGTTATTGATGTAACAGAAATAGAATTCTCATTTTCTCTAGCTGGGTTTTCTGTAAATTGTTATTGCTTTCTGCTTGAGATGTTTGATCGTTTGAGGATTCATTTTTCAAGTTTGATGTTTCACTCAAGTCACATCTGACTAATTGAAAATACGTCGTCCCATTTTCCGATTTTTGATCTAAAAACAGGTGATAAGACGGGGTGAGAATTCAAAAATCTTAACCTTGTATTTAAAAGAAATTTTAGCACGAAACATAGATAAAGAAGTTGAAGGATATCAGTGTGGCTTCCGAAAAGGAAGATCAGTGGTAGACCAAATGTTTACAGTAGGAGAAATACAAGTTGAAAGTTACGAATATCGGACATTCCTAATTCTCATTGATTCCGAATTGACTTTAGAAAGACCGGAAACTGTATAAGAATAGGTTAGGCCATAATCGAGAATTTTTAAGTGGGAGAAGGACTAAAACGAGATCCACTGTTTTCGATTCTGTTTAGTAGTGCCTTAGAAAGTGCGAGGTATATATATATATATATATATATATATATATATATATATATATATATTATTATGTAATGATAAATTGAATAATAATAATTGTTTTTATATAATGAATGAAGCTAATAGTTTTTGTTATTCTTTATGAACCAAATTGATATAATATAGATATATATTTTTGCCCTGTATAATAATTGCCAACGAACGTCACTGTTCTCTCGTCACGTAGCTGACAATTGTTATTCCTTTTCTCACCACAGCTAGCACAGTTGGTACGCCCTCATCTCATATAGCCGGTTCAAAGCAATTTAGCCACTACTTGATATGTCAAACTCAAGTTATTCAATGTTCGTAGGTATGTTATTGATCATTGTGAGAAAATAAACAACAAAATATCAAAAAGCAATTATCTCCTTTATTCAGGAAGACTTAAAATACCTGGCCTACGAGAAATAACTTATACTAGGGTGAATCAAACAAATATTCACGGATGAAAATAATAAATCAGATCATGGATAGATACAGACCCTCACTTTTTCCGTGAGAGTGACGTTTTCTGTTATTGTTCAAAATAAGGTGAAATAAAGTTCTTCAGATGTGAAATACTGGTGAAATAGTTCAGGACCGGAAATGCACTATTAAAGTTTTTATACCTGTTGGAGATGTCGGTGTTTCAAGATATGCCCTGAAACTGGATACCTTGTCACTACAAGCGCTATCAGGAACTCCAATACCATAAATCAGGAACCATATAGATGCGGAAATCAGCTTTGGAGACGTGGAAATGATATATAATTAAGGTAATACTGGCTTTGCTCTTCAAATGTTGGAATTCTTTCAATTGTTGTTCTCTCAAAATGTTGCGTCCATTCCCTTCTAATTTTATTTTCAATCTCCTCGTTGGCTTTGTTTGTTGTTGCCTCGATACAAGTTTCCCTTCCTGTTTTCCCATTTGAATTTTTGAATTCGCGCACTGAATTGTCACATTTCACTGTTTAGGTTTATCTTACTCAATTTATATATACAACTATTTTTCCATACTTATTACTATTTACAAATTCTAATAATAATTGCTTATGATATCAACCAATTGCTATTCCCTCACAATTTCCAATTTTTACCTATGACCATCTATTCTCTGATTGGCTATTATCATGAAGACGTTTGCTGTTCTACCATTGGTTACTTTTAGTTATCTCCAATTTCATATACTGTATGTTTCAAATTTACAAATGTGTTGATCACCTTTTATTGATGAAAATTTTGTAAATTTAGACTTTTTGTTGGCTTTTTTCCAATTATGGTTTATGATCATTATGACAGTGTATGAAATTGATTGTGTTATATTATTTTGACATTTTTATCTATCCATATTATACAAAGGCTTATAAATAAATAGAACTTCAAAAGTTATTAAAAAAAATCTCTTGGAACTAATAACTATTTAGTAATTATTATTTTTGTGGGTTTTTTCCTTTTAAACCTTTAACTGGCATAACATAACATAACAATATATATATATATATATATATATATATATATATTTATATACAGAACTGAAACATGGACTTGGGGCACAACAGGATAGACAGGGGAAAGAAAATGTCTAAGGAAAATATATAAAGGCAAAAAGTAAAAGAAGAAAAAGATTAACAACAATAAAAGGACGAAGATTAAGATGCTATGACAAATAACAAAAATACAGGAACAAGAAGTTAATAGAGAGCAGCATAGGAAGAAGAAAAAGACAGGATAGACCAAAATGAAGATGAAGAAATGAAGTGAAGGAAAGAAAAAGCAATGTAGTGCTCACCATATATATATATATATATATATATATATATATATATATATATATATATATATATATATCATAAAGTTGGGTACATATGGGAAAAAAATTTGTTATTGAAATTTATGAAAAACTTCAATGGCGGTTTGTTTCTGCATGTCTGACAACTGAAAAATCCGTTGCGACTTATATCACGTGACCTCAGATTTGGCGGGAATTTAAAAAAAGTTGTCTGTGGTGCCGAAAAATGGGTCAAATTGACAAGATATCGATAAAATGTATTCAGAAAATGTGTTTGGAATCCAAAAAAGATCTCAAATACCAATTTTGAACCATATTGAAAAAAAAACATTTTATTCCTCTACCCTTACTAAGGCCCGGTTGTTCAATCGAGGATGACCAAGTGATTTGGCTTAAACCAGGATTACCAAGTTTGTTTCAGTTGTTCAATACGGGTTTATGAGATAAACCTAGTTTAACCATGGTTTAAGTTAATCTCATGAATTCGGGGGTTTAAGGAGATAATTTGCCGATTCTAACCTATTTGATTGTTTGACATTTCAATAGACATTTTTGTTTTATTCCCGTCTGCAAAGATGTTCGTAAATATAACAAATGATTTTTTTGAAATTTTTGATATTAGGTATTGCCCCAAGAAGAAAGATACCCGTATTTAGACAATGTACTGTAATTTCGGGTGACTTTAACCCAGCTGGGTGACTGGCTCATTTTCAGAAATAGACATTATTAATTATAAAAAATTTAAGCCTATTTTTTTATCGGATTGATTTTTCGTAATTCTATTGTATATATACCTGCAACACTGTATTCCATTTAGGAGTCATTTGCAACCAAATTCAACTTGCATAAAATTTTCTGCAACTAGCAATATGTTTTTTTACTCATTTATGATGATTAAAATGAAATAACGTTTTATGGGCAAATTTATTTTGCTTATTTTATCCGTCGGATTACTTTTAAAATCACCCAAAATTTAAGCCATGGGTCAAAGCCAGCCCTCAATATGCGGGTGACTTTGCACACCATGTTTTTTTATATATCCACATACAAAGTCTTAATCACAATTTGAAATAGCTAATTTGAAAGAGTGGTCAAAGATCAATATTTTGGTATATAATAATACCAATTTATTTTTACAAATTAATCGTAGACATTCTTTGAATTCAAGTAAGCCAAAGTTACCCGAAATTACGGTACCTAGAAACCATTTGGAAGAATGGACAGAAAAATAATTTTTTAATAGATTTCGCTTGCCTAAAGAAATCGTCCGCAACTAATAGAAATACAAAAAATCACCCCTCACTACAAAGGCAAAATCGTAACAAAAAATAAACTTCCAAATAAAAATCAAATCTTGATTTTTCATACCAAAAATGTTTGACATAAAAAACTAAAATTAAATCATCACAAATGTAAAATGAAAAACTACATGATCTGTTCTCAGGAATCTCAAGGAAATGTTGATTTATTGATGAGTTATGTTTCAAAGATAATGTTTGTTTATATATCTCAATCATATGGGTTTTCTCTAGATTCTACTCCTCCCTTTGTAGTTCCAAGGAAAGTTTTTCTTTCATGTGTATTAATTTCAACTTGTGTTCTTCGAATGATCGTTTTTGTAAATCTACAAAATCTGCTTTGGACAGAGCCCAAGTAGAAATTTTGTCTTTTATTTTTAAGATGCTATTCCTTTTTTTTGGGACCTCCGCAGATGGCATTGTATTAATTACTTATTATAGCTCAAACTTCAATTTTTGCGAATTATTAACTGCGTCCGTTTTTTACATTCTACAATATCTTGGAATTTTTTTACAGTGAAATTGTGAGTAATTTTTTTCTTAAGAGACGCCTAACAATTTATACAATACACTTGGTTTTCGATCAATTTTTCTGTATACTTTTGACAAAACTACGAATTCTTAGGTTAAGTTTGATTCAATGTTGATGTTTCTGAACGGTCCGAATGAAGGTACAAGCAGAAAAATGTGTTGCCAACATATGAAAACAATGAGTTAAGGAATCCAGGATTAGTTTTTCATTGAAAAATGCTAACGTTCTAATCCTTAGTTAATTAATAATCCGAGTTTAGATAATCAACGGTTTAAACTCGCATTGAACAACCGGGCCTAAGAAACATTACATATTCTAGTTTTATCTGGAAACAGCTTTAATAACGTAAATCGCATAAGTTTGGGTCAAAACTTATCAAATACTTGTGGAATAGACATTTTGCGAGAGATTAATATGAAAACACGATTTAGTCTGTCACTAGGTGTAGTCATGCCCTGTATATTGATGCACATGAGCTTATTCAATATTCTCAACCCGTAAATAAAATTTAAACCAACTAATATTTGTAATTAAAACTTAATAATAAATTATTTATCCTTGCTAAATTTAATATTGGTTAGTAAATTTGAACTTCAATGACTTGGATATATTTTTGAATTTTATAAGGCGGTTTTGAAAAAATATCTTCTTTAGTTGTAACAATAACAAATGTCACAATAACTTGTTGACAATTTTGTTGGAGTTGTCGTTCTTATCAGTTTTTTCAATCTATCAATAGAAATGGCTCCAAAACTGAGGATACAAGAAAAAATTGAAATAGTATTGCTAAATGGCGAAAATTATCATAGCCAAGAGAAGTAGCTGAAATTTTCAATGAAAGGCATCCAGACCAAAATTTGCATTTTACTACGGTGGCAAAAATTTAAGGAAACTGGTTCGGTTGAAAACAAATATAAAAGTGTTCACGTTAAGCATGTTGTAAATAATGAAAATAATGTAAACAATGTTTTACTGACAGTCACCGAGGCACCAAGAGTTTCGACAAAAATTATGGCAGAAAAGGCAGAAATATCTCAAACCTCTGTTAGATGAATTTGAAAGCAAAATCACTTTCACCCATACAAACTAAAATTTGTGCAACTACTGCGAGACAGGGATTATGATGCTCGATTTTATTTTTGTGCATGGTTCCAGGGATTTTTAGAAGACAATCGTGATTTCTCAAATATGTGCTATTTTCTGACGAAGCAACTTTTTCCTCAAATGGTGTCGTCAGTTCTCAAAATTGTAGATGGTGGGCGGATCATAATCCTAATCCTAATTTTATTATTGAAGCCAAGGACCAATATAGTTTCAAAGTGAATGTATGGTGTGGAATTTCAAATGAGGTCCCTTCTTGTAGGTCCCTTCTTTTTTAGACAAAGTTTAAATGGCGAACGGTATTTGAACTATTTACGGACCGAGATATCTACATTTATCGACAACCTACCATGACAAGAGCGGATTAGTTTATTCTTTCAACAAGATGAATGAAGTGCGGGAGTGGTTGAACAATGAGTTTGGTGAGCAGTAGATATTCAGGTAATCCTTGGCCTGCTAGGTCTCCAGACCTAACGCCGAGTGATTTCTTTTTATGGGGTTACCTGAAAAGCAATGTTCATAAACAACGCCCATTTTGAAATGTAGAACATTTAAACATTTGTATAAGGAATTGTGCAGCACTGATCAACAGAACTATGTTGAAAAATGAAGAATATTGAAAATTTGTACATCGTTTGTTTATTGAGTTTTTTTATTTTTCCACATCCACCTAAATAATAATAAATGCAATTAGGATAAATAATGTATTATTAAGTTTTAATTACAAATATTAGTTGGTTTAAATTTTATTACGGGTTGAGAATATTGAATGAGCTCATGGCATCAATATACAGGGCATGACTACACCTGTGACATGTCTATTCCAAAAATATTTGATTAGTTTTGACCCAAACTTATGTGATTTAGGTTATTAAAGCTGTTTCCAGATAAAACAAGAAAGTTTCTTAGTAATGATAGAGGAATAAAATGGTATTTTCATTTCAATCTGGTTCAAATTTGGTACATGGTGTTTTCGTTGGATTCCAAACACATTTTGTCAATAAATTTTTTTGATATCTTGTCAATTTGACCCATTTTTTTCGGCACCACAGACAACATTCAAATCTTGCCAGAGTCGCTCATGATCCTATTACACTTTGACCAGAACTAATTGAGATATCAACTGGTTATGGCTTTTATAAATATTATTGGAACAAATTAATTTTGATTTCCAACCTTTAAGATGGTAAAAACTCCTAAAAGAAGACGATCCAATAACATACATATCTCTCGAACACTCAATGGAGAATGAAATAATTTTTCATCAATCGGATTTTTACAATGTTAGAGATTTTTTCCGATCTCAGAACCACTTCTCTTCAAATAACAAACTTCCAAGTCATTTTGCTTGGAATGTTTCTTCTGTCACAATGTCCTCCCTGTATATACCTGTCTGTAGTCTTTATGCAAAGGCGAATGCGGGAAAACAAGGGGAAGTCAAATGCACCTGCATGTCTGGTTCCACCTTGAACTCAACTTTGCAAGTTCGTAATGAGGATCAACAGGTGCAAAATGAGTCCAATCAATATTTGGTCTCGCAAATGAAGTGGCAGATTTATTTGCTTTTATATATATATATATATATATATATATATATATATATATATATATATATATATATATATATATATATATATAGAGGAAAAATGGAAAAAGTCAACTTTGAAGAAATATTTTTAAATAGTACTACTATGTGTAGAAATCAAATTTGTAAATAACATAAGTACAATAGGTAAGAAGTTGAAAAATATGTTTTTAAAAAGGTGCTAGTAGTGAACATTGCTAAAAGATAACGAAAAGTGATGGTTACCAAGGAAAGAGAAAAATAAGGAGTCGAGAAATAAAAATGAAAAATGATGCAGAACTGTAAATTTATATGATCAATTTTGAAGGAAAAATGCTTATAACTGAGGCATTTGAGAGACGTTCAGCATACAATCAACTTTGTAACAAATCAGGAGCAAACTCTACTAAGATACCACTTACCAAGAAGAGTCCCAACTTTTCACTTCACTAGCAGTAAGGAGGCCGAATTTTGCAAGACATCCACTTCAAACTAACCACAGAACATTCCTGGATTCGTGTGAGTGCAAGAAATACTCAAAACATGTTTTATCTTCATAAACTCAATCAAGTGGGAATATTCATCGAACTATCACATTCTGGGTTTGGTTATAAAAAACACATTATTTTGAGTGAAAAATTCTTCTATTTATCAAAAAGACTGAGAATAACCTATAAATATTTATTTTGGAATATTTCTATTGTTGCGCATGAGCAAGCAAAATTTAATGTTTTCAATTTTGGTTGGTTGAAAAGTATTACTAGAATAAGATAGATATCGCAGGAATAGGTTTTTTAGTAATATTTCAATAAAAAAACAACTATCTTACTATTTTTGGACTCTTAATTTATTATTTGTTCATTTCACAATCAATCTTTCTAACATAAACAGTATATTGACATCAAGAAAACAACCAGATGGCGCAGCTGCAATCCTCCTGAGATTGAGAGAATTATCTCTACATAGGCGTACCGACTGAGCTGGGAAACGTAAAATGAAAAGAAAAAAAAAGAGGAGAGGTAAAGTGTACAGGAAAAAAGGGTAACAAGCATCATACCCGAAGTTTTCTTTTGTTATGATTAGTATGTCACAAAAATTTAAATAAATAAAAAGAAAAACTACTAAAATCATATATATATATATATATATATATACCTATATTTCGTATACAAGGAAAGTACCTTTATTTTTTTTAAACCACATCAAAGTTATTTGAGGAAATGACTTATAATTTAGAAAATTTTCTTAATTTGTAATCGCAGACTCCTATTCCGAAAACAAGATGTTTTCCCTTTTTCATTTCACCATCCTATGTATTATGAGTATTTGTAATGTTAGAGTAGACTTATTATTGAATATTATCTAAATGACCAGATAAAGTTGAGTTCCGCCCAACTGTCAAGTAGAAAATTGCATTAATCGAATATAGTGCTGACAAAACCCTACTTCTTGTGGCCATTGAGAAAAAGAGGTATTTTTCATAAACAGTTACAACAAATTACATCCGCAGTTCAAAATAAAGTAAAAGCTATCGAACGCTATTAAAAGACAAGTCGTACCAATAAATGGTAGGATATAAATGATGTATGAAAATCGAAAGTCAACTCAGAACAACCTTATTCTTAATCCACTTTCAATGAAGGAATATCCAGAAAGCATATGTATTATAATGAAATGTGGAGATGTAAGTATTTGCACTCATATTATTATAAACCCTTATTATCGGTAAAAAATAATTTTATTGTTGAGCACCGCGTGCGTCTGTAATTTCATTGGATATGGTATATATTCAAATGTGCAAACCAGTTGAAATATCGAACACTTTATCGGCATCCTAATTTTTTCAGCCTCATATTAATCTTTACACGTTTATAGGAGTCTTGTGAATGAACTACTGAGACGTGCTATACGCAAGATTTGCAAAATCTACAAAGTTGATATAAACGTCAATGCGACGAAGAAATTATTTTCCCACATTAATCTTATGTATTTTAGAAACCATAATTAGGTAGATTTCAATACAAATATTACCTATTGGTCCCGTCGTCACACACCGAGAAAAACGGTCCAAATGCACTAGTGCACTTGACACAATTTTGATTATAGCAAAACATTTTTCACTTACGAGCACTAAAGTGCAGTATTTGCTGTAAATGAAAAAAGAACTCTGACAACAAAGTAATTACCATTATTCAATCAACGGCGCACTAAGTACAAATAACTTGCTCGTTGTCATAATTGAAGATATGTAATTGAAGTGTTATTGATAGTCATAAATACATAGAGTGTTAGTTACTATCAGTCTTCATTTTATAATTAGCATACTTTGATCTTTTCATAAATATCAGTGTTAGTAGGGAGATCACGTGCATGCGCAAATGTATCACAAACAGCCAATAGAATCGCTTTCCGCTTGTTTGTATAAGTAGCCGGTTGAAGTTTGCATTTCGTTCACGCAGTGATGCATGTGCTTGCGTTGTAGATAGAATATCGAACCAAAGGGCGTCTTATGCTCGAAACTTGCTTGTTTGTAATATTATAGTTCATACTTATATACAAACAATATCGTTAGTGTTGCATAGTTATCTGTGAATATCGTGAACTGTATGATGGAATGCCCGAAATTTTTGTCTGAAGTTTCTGATACAAAGTTTAACATACTTTATTGGTAAACATCACTCCTTTATCAAAATCTGTTTTCACTAACTTGAAACCCAAACATCATGTTTTATTACATATTCCTGAAATTATGAGAAACATGTTTACACACTTTGTTTTGAATCGAAAATAAAAATTGCAGGAAATGTTGTGCATCACGGGTAACATTCCTAAAACCTTAGCTATCAAACATCAACTGAAATTATGCCCGAGATGTATATCAAACTAGCTAGTGCCCGCGGCTTCGTCCGCGTAGAATTTGTATTTTTCCTGGTTTTCTTTATGTGATTCCATCTAGCTTCGAACATTAATTTGACAGTTTGTCAGATATAATGATTAAAAAATGACGGATTTTCGTTAAATTTCCATTCCATAGAGCTCACCCACAGGCAAATTTTCACGGTCCTAGCCCCAGGAGTTTGGGCTGTGCGTTGATATGTCTGTCAGTCAGTCAGTTATTCTTTTATATATTTAGATAGTTGATTTGAAAAAAATGGTGTGATTCTTGAAAAACATGCTAGTACCCAACGGTAGGTGATGTTATACCAGAGATAAAAGAAATATGCTCATCTACTGCTCTGCAAAAGTTTGATTCTGCCATTTAAAAAAAAAACAATTGCATTGAGTATTTTTCGTATGAATTGAATAAAATAATCAAAATTGAGAACATGGGTGTACCAATTTTTGGTATCGTTCGTTTGATCTTAGTCAATTCGATTAATGAGGTATGTTTTGAAGAAATGAAAATAATATATTTCAACAGACATTTATTTGCTTATGAAGTGGAATTCACTCACACAAAGAGATGTGTTTTGCAAACACAAATTGAATACACTAGACACAGTGAGATTATTCCCCATTCAAATGGAAAAAAGTACATTACATGTTTTTGCTGATTCGAAGCTCCCATGGGCATTTCAAAAAGTTATTAACAAGTAGCATATTCAAAAGAAATACTCATCTGGCATTTTAGTTTTTTGTATTAAGTACTTGATTGAACACTTCCTAGTTTATTTTTTCTAATAACTTGATATTATTTATGTCATCGTTTGGTTCAACTTTAAATCTTATTATCTGGCCTATTGTACAAATATCAATTCCATGTATATTTCTTAAAAATAAAATGCAGTTAAGTGACTGACAAATATTGTTTTATTTTATATATTTCAACACATTCTGCTAAAAAAAAATTTTAATTTGTAGATTTATTGGTGCACAAATAAAAAGAAGAAATAAAATTTGTATTATTTCATCATTTTTCATCTTGGGTCTTACTTGACTTTCAAGTTAGTTTTCATTTAAACTGTTCGAACTTTTGACTCTGCATCTTGAAAGTTTCAAGGATGTTTTCATTGAAGCAAAGTGAATGCATTTGAGCAAATCAAAATTATCCACGAGGATAGTGAAAGTGATAGTGCAATCGGAAATGTTGTTTTACAGAAATCTAATTTGTTACAATTTATTACTATTCCATCATTGGTGCCTGATTTTTGCGGGCACTATATAATCAAAATGATATCCTTGCTGATGGATGCAATATGAAAATCATTTTGATATTTAAAACATTTCATTAAGATTTCCATTTGGAAAAATTTACAGGCTGTTTCACAACCATGGTGTCAATTTGAAACTGATATAGATTTCTCTTGATGAATGAATGGGCCTGCTATTTTATCTCAATGGTTTTGCCGATATTTTCAGCATATTGGAGTTGAAATAAAAAATTCATTAAGAATTTTGAAATTTGTAGTGTTTGATATAAAGTTTTTTAAACACTTCACCTAATTCAATACTCTTGCTCTGCATGCCTCTTGGCACCTTTGGGAAAAATATTTTTTCAAAGGGAATCTCCAGTTTCAATTTGACACTATAGTTTTGGAAAACTCTTTATTTGGAATTTCCCAAACAAAATAATTAATTGAGGTAAGTAATTAGTTTCATTGCTGTAAGTGGTAAAGTTAATAACTGTAAATCCATGTTTTTATTGTAACAATGACATCATGTGTTTGTCATAAATGGTTAAATAATAGCAAATAGCTATTTTCATTGCCACAATGAAGGTGTTGAATAACAATAAGTTAAACCAATTGATAGTACCAAATGTACACTTTAATAATGACAAATACCTCTGTCCTTATACCAAATAAAACCGACAATAACATCAATCAAAATGTATATTTAGGGCTGAAACTTTGTTTCATTACTGCAAGTACTGATTTGAAAGGCAGGCTTTCATTTAAGCCGTGTACTAAAACAGACTTATCCTCCGTACCAAGCGAGTAATAATAATAATAATAACTTCATCCGCAAATGCAAAAGAAGACCAAGGGGGAAGAATGGTTTAAGTCACGCAAAATTGGTTTTGAGAAAAATCTTTCTGAAAGTTAGCAACCTTATAGAAGTAAGGGTATGACTAAAATGGTAAAAATAAAAATATAAACCAATTTGAAAACGCTTTATTTACTGATATATATTTTTAAAAGTTCTCAATGTTCGTCTTGTGAAAGAATTAAAAGTGAAGGAATGCTTGGACATATATTGTTTTTTCCTCACAAATTATCATAACCAACGAGTACCTCACTGCTGGGCATCGTTTCGTCCTCTCCTGTTTTCTGGCATTTCCAAAGCTGCGAGTTCCTCGTAAAATACACGTGATCCTTCACCAACTTTTGATGGAAAAGGTTTATACAAAAATAGAATTTCTGTTTTTTTAGCCAGATTACATGAAAATATTAAAAGTTTTGAGAAATATTTTAACTCTTCTCCAATTTTTGATTGTAGAGTTTGAGGTTTATAGAAAAATAGAAATGCTTTTTATATTTTCCAGTGAATGAATATCCTATTTTTTTGACATATTATTCGTTAGCTTGATTAATGGCTTTTTCAAAATCAATAATAAAATTCAGAAATCTACCTTTCATTATTATTTGCATCTTTTTATAGTATAGGTATTTATTGATTCATTTTTATTTTTTACTGATGCTTTTTCATTTATATGCAAAATGGTAATTTTGTTTGTGAAACTGCCGCAATTTTCATTCCTGTTGATTGGAATGTTCGTTTAAGAAATCTATTCGAACAATCGCCATATCCTCTTATGCCGAACAGAAGACTGCGTTCTAAAATTGTCAGCTGCAACGGTTCCGATTTCTCCTTCGTACGATGCCGTATGCAAGGTGTTATTTTTTCGGCAGATGTGCATCATATCAATCTTCACATTCCGACACGAG
This sequence comes from Gonioctena quinquepunctata, assembly GCA_018342105.1. NCBI lineage: Eukaryota > Metazoa > Arthropoda > Insecta > Coleoptera > Chrysomelidae > Gonioctena > Gonioctena quinquepunctata. Next base: position 248,124 of record JAFIRS010001723.1, on the reverse strand, counting down.
TCTTATTTAAGCTGAAAGGAATTGCTGAGGGGTGAAGTGATAATGTCTTCACCGATTTATCGGGTTACCCTCTATTTTCAAGGACGGTAATGAAAACAATGATGAAATCTTTCCATTCCATTCCAAAATACTACAGCAGTTGTGACGTGACACCCAGGTGAAGTGGAAAAAACATCTAGGAACATTATTAACACTGCAATGTAATGAAAATATCTACAAAACAAAACAAAGGGTCTGCAAGCTTTGGAAAGGTTGGTTGTATTACTTCAATATACACTCATAGTCAACACCACAGAACTCGAACTGAGTTCTGTGGTCAACACCGAGATACAGCTCTTGGGTAACATTGAGGTTTTACGGGTTATAATTGAGGGGCCGAAGAAGAATATTATCATCGATGCACTCTACCGATCTCCTTCGTCTTGTCCTCGTGAGTTCAATTCAGATTTAACGGAATATTTACAAGCACACTGTAAGAATAAAAGAGATACTTTCTTCCTAGCTATGGATATTAATATAGATATAAAATCCGAAACCGACTATAGTTATGAATAACTTATTAGGAGAATTTGGTTACCACTCACTGATAAATACATACACTAGAATACATAATGGTTCAAAATCAACAATCGACCATGTTTTTGCCAGTCAAAGAATTAAATCCATCTACCTCCTATGAGTCATATGTACCTACTTCATTATAATATTTCTGATCACTTTCCGAGCGCTGTAACATGCTATACTCTGCCCTTTTTTCACTGGCAGCACGACCTCGTGGTCTCAGGTATAAAATGAACATAAACCATACGCGTTACATTTCTTACCAAAATGTAAGACGGAAATTCAATGATACTTATTACGAACTTTTATACTGTAAACACAGATTTACTTGAGTTATGAGAATATGGTTAAATACCTACAGAATGAATATATAATAATACTAATACCTTTTCCCTCACCACTTGTTATTATGAAGGAATTGAGGTGAATATTTGAGCACAATTACTATACTAAATAGTCAGGTCGAAATAAAATATTTAGATGGAAATTCTCGAGATACACTTCAACTGAACATTCGTTTCTAAGAATCGGGCATTATTACAAAATGAGGGTCCTTAGTTAATAACTCATAATTGAAATTTGCTTACTTCTTAGGTAAAACCAATACAATTCGAAATTGTTATTATGAAGGATAATTAATGCAAAGTGGATGTACTTGCCCCATTATAGGAACATTAGTTTGTATTGAAAGCAAATAAATAAAGGAATTCTGGGTTTCCCCCGTCGGCTAGTTTCTACAAAATACAATAGAATATACTGTTTTGCTGTGGAGGGGAGTCCGTGACGAGCTACTGCTTATTCTTAATACGTTTGTGATCTTTGAGTAGTGTTTATGAAAATGGCATCGGGTGCAAACTTTACACCAGTTAAACCCAATACATTTGTTGCATACTCTGTAAGAGAAAAAACTATAGTGCTTAATGTGCATGATGCACTTGTTCATCAACGACCCACGAATTCCGTTAGCCAGATAGTGTCTACATGTTCTAATACGACGGGAGTGAGTGAAAAAATAATTTACAGGTTTTTAAACGAGAGGAAAAGTGGAGACATTAGTGCACCAAAACAAAATTCAGGAAGGAAGTCACTATCAATCGATGACTTTGATAGGACCGCCATCCGAAGGAAAGTTCGCTCTTTCTATATAAAAAAAGAAATACCAACAAGAGACAAAGTTCTACAGTCAATTCAGGAAGACGACGATTTACCACAAGTAGGCAGAACCAAATTATGGAAACTTTTACGCGAAATAGGCTTTTCCTGGGAAAAGCAGAATAGAAAGTCCCTCCTTATAGATAAAGACGAAATTGTGCGTTGGAGAAGAAATTATTTAAGGACGATCAGGAAGTATCGATCTGAAGGAGGGACAATTTATTATTTGGACGAAACATGACTTAACGAAGGACATACTGTGCAGAAAACATGGGTCGACGCTAACATGAAAACTGCCCGCCAAGCAGTCATGGGGTTAGGTCACTGGGTCACTGGGTTACCTGCACCGATCGGAAAAGGGCGTAGGTTAATTATCACTCATATTGGAAATGAGCATGGTTTTGTCGATGGTGGTTTGCTGGTCTCGAAATCAACAAAAGATTACCACGAGGAGATGAATGCGGATGTGTTTGAGGACTACTTTTCACAAATGATAGAGCTGTTGCCTGCAAACGCCGTTATTGTCATACCATTCCAGGCTTAAAGAAGCGTTGCCAACATCAAAATGGATAAAAAAATGATTGGTTACAGCAGAAAGATCTCCCACATGATAATAGCATGGTAAAAAATTATTATTATCCATTGCGAGGCAACACAAAGCAAACTACAAACAGTACGTAGTTGACGAAATGGCTAAAGAAAAAAAGTTGGATGTATTACGATTACCTCCATATCTAGCTCATATGGGCTCAAGTGAAAGGAAACGTTGCTAGGAACAACCCTACTTTTAAATTGGATGATGTACGTCAGCTTCTTCTAGCAACGTTCTCCAAAGTGACAAGCGACAATTGCAAAAATGCTGTAAATCATGTATTAACAGAAGAACAGAAGATGTGGGATCGATCGAATATATACTCAAGTACCCAAAAGCATAAGAACTATAAGTAATGACTCACTCTTTAAAAAAAGGATAAAGAACTGGCTAAAAAGTCTATCTGGGGTAAATATATGCAAAATTAACAATACACACATTTAATGAAAAAAACTCAATACTTATTCTCTAACTATAGTTACCATATTTCAGTAAATAAAAAATTTAAAGAATATAATATTACATATCAAATTTTAACTTTTTTCCCCTCTTTCATCTTTTATCATATACATTTGCAAATCTAGTCATAATCACAATGTGTTTACTTTTCTTTTTATATACATCTATGTCTACATTGCATGTGTTATATTCATATGTATAAACATTACTATGCCACCAAAAATAATAATTTGTAATACTTATCACTTGAAATCTCAATATTTTGAAGTGAACTGGATACTCCCCATGACAAGGGAACTTCATGGGAGCTGTTGGGTTTAGTCTTTATATGAAGAAGAATAAACTTATCAAACTTATATATAATGATTCAGATTTTTAATCAATGGAGTACGAAGGCGTAGACGTGCTACACTTTCTTTCATTTTACAATTCCAACTTGTAAGTCGGCATTCCGACTTACAGGTCGAAATTCCGAATTGTATCTCGGAATTCCGACTTGTATCTCGAAATTCCGACTTGTATCTCGGAATTTCGACTTGTAAGTCGGAATTCCAACTTGTATCTCGGAATTCCGACTTGTATGACGAAATTTCAACTTATAAGTCGGAATTCCGACTTGTATCTCGGAATTCCGATTTGTAAGTCGGAATTCCGACTTGTTACTCGGAATTCCGACATCAAAATCAATTGAAAGCAATCGAACTGTATTGCAACCAACGATTTTGAACTGCAGATGTCATTTGTTATACCTTAATTATGAAAAATATCTTTTTTTTCTCAATGGCAACAAGAAATGAGATTTTGTCGCCACCAAGTTCGGTTAATGGAATTTTCTAGTTGATAGTTGGACGGAACTCAACTTCATATGGCCATTCAGGTAATATTCAATGATAAGTGTTCTATGACATTACAAATTCTCATAATAATTAAAAAATGAAAAAAATCAGTAAAATTAAATTTGAATGATTATACAATGAAAAAATACAATTTGGATGGTGCAATTTGAGTTTGAGCAGAAGCAAAAACTTTTATGAAGGATAAAATATTCTGAGATATTTAAAATAAACTTTTTTCCCATTTGTTGCCAAAAATCTGCCGTACACTGTATATCACTGGCAACCAACATTATCAACATATTTTCCATTTAAAAAAATATAGGTATTTGAAGAAATAAGAATGTTTTCTTGTACACCATGTATTCATTATTTCAACTTTAATGAACAGTAAGTAAAAACCCTTGTTATTTGTGAAATAACTGTCACAAGGTTTATTTATTTAAAAAAATATAAGAAATGCAAAATTTAATTCGACCTTGTCGAATAATGATAAAAAGGGACATCATTTCTTACTCATATTTGTGTAGACATGTAAGGGATTTCACATGTATATATTCCAATCACGTTTTATCTCTTTTCTTATCGAGTTTTGACGAATGCGGTTGAAATTGAGGAAGGCTGAACACTGAAAATTCATAAGCATTATCTTTACTTAAATGGGTTTTTCTGTGCTAAGAAAATGTTAAGATTAGTTAAAAGGAACCATGTGGAGCTGGAAAAAAGATAATATCAGTAAAGACGAGTCAATGGAGCGAAAAAATCATTGAAACTTCCGATATTGATAATTTATTTTTAAACGTTTGTTAAATTCAAGTATTCGAAATCAGAAACATAAGTTATGAAGCAGATAATTTTTTAAACCACAAATTCAACATTTTTGAGTTATCCAAAAATTAAATATGACTTAGGGATTTTTGGGATAGCTGAAAACGAATTCATCGTCAAAGAAAGCATTTTTTTTGAAATTTTACGAAAATGTGGTGTCAATTAATTTTTTTTAACCTTTGAATACTGAAATACATAAAACTTCAAAACTAGCAATTTCAGGTTACCTCAAATTCAAAATAATTCAAAACATAATTTGGTTTTAATTTAAATGCATTTTATGACTTGAGAGTCTTCGTTGTGTCTAGCGGTAAAAACAATTGAGAAAGTTGAATAAACGATTCTGCTCCTATTCTGCAGACACTTGTCACTTCGGTGATTTTTTCCTCACTTTTACTCGAAGTACTCGATGCATCTAAACTCTCTTGGTCTATGCAAATGCAACAACGATTCCTTGTAGAGTGCACAATATCTTGTTGTTGAGTTGCTGTTCCTGTAACTATAAAATCAATGTTGTTTATATAAATGATCTCAGATATGGAGATCATATTTAATGGAAAATACTTTTTAGGAGAAAATAATTTTTTTAAGTACTTTATTCATATAATGCGTTCCTTACAGTAATTTAATAATATTCATAGCGATGTTCAGAGGATAGCCGTGATATGCACCTACCCTAACAAAACAATACATTCTAACAGCAGAAAACGATAATAAGCTTTAGGGAAAAGTGGCATATGACCACGGCTATCCTCTGAACATCACTATGAATATGTATTAAATACATTAAAATATATTAGTGTAAGTTTTTACTTAATAGATGATAAATATTGAATAGTTTGTACATAACAATTTCAGATCAGAATATTTTCTTGTTTCATACTTTTTAAAGCGTGATTTTTAGTCGGGTTTTATTGAACTTATTTTTATTTTATCTTTTTAGAGCGTGATTTTTCAGTAGTCGGGTTTGAACTTACTTTTTATTTACATTACTTTGGGGTTATAATTTAGTGATAAAGTATTTGCAGAGCTGCTTAACATTTTTCTTTGTTTAGGTTTTATTGTTTCACATGCACAAAGGTAATATACCGCGTGGATGTACCCTCAGCTTATGTCATTATTATTACACACGTTTTGTTTTTTTATATAATTTTAACATGTGTACCATAGCTTATAATGAAAAAAGTATTTTTTATATATGTATTTTGGGTAGGTTTGGAGAGAAAATATGTTTGGCTCACATCTGAGGCGTGATTTTCAGGATTTATTCCCAATTATCGGGTGCAGGCAAGCAAAGCCGCTAACAATATATACAGTGCTCATCTAAAGTCCGTTCCCTCCCTACTAATTTTTGAACCACCTGGTATATTGTAACGAAATTTGGACGGCTTGAATAGGAGATAAAAACCTACTTTTTCATGAAAAAATCTCAGCTAAAAGTTTTTAAATGGCGGCTGAGCGCCATCTTCAATAATTTTTTTAAATAGAACACTCCGTATATCATTCCATTTTCAAAATCTGCTCATAATTCTCAACAGTTTTCTCTAATACACTTTACTCCTATATTCAATTGTTTTCGAAATATTAACGTTTGAAAAGTGACATTTTGGTCATTTCAAACCCAACCAAAAACACTAATGTTTTCCAATGCTTTCAATCAAGTTTGCATTGGAAAAAATCGTTGTCGCGGTAACATCTTGTTTACTGTCAAACTAAACTGCTAACTGTCAAATAGTCCGTTGAGCGCCTAAATCCTTTTATGAAAAGTGTGATTATGGCTCGTAGTTTAGACGATAAATTTGAAGCAGTTTTGATATTTGGAGAAGCTGGAAGAAATTATCATCTAGCAGTCCGTATGTTTATTGATATATTTCCCGAGAATCCTATTTCGAGGTAATATTTGCGCAAACTTTTAAATAAGCTCCAAGCAACTGGTACGCTGAAAGATGCTCCGAGATCAGGAAGACCGCCTCTTTCAGAAGAACAAAAGGTAGAAATTGTTGCTGAAATGGTAATCAATCCGACTCAGTCGACGTCTGCAGTTGCTGAATCCTGTGGAGTAAGTTCAAAAAGTGCCCAAAGAGTCCTTAAAAAAGAAAAGTTTCATCCCTATAAAATGAAAACCCTGCATGCTCTCACGGAGGATGATCCAGACCGGAGGGTTGAATTTTGTGAATGGTTAACAAGAACAATTGAAGGAGTACGGGGCTTCCTAAAACGTGTATGATTCGCAGACGAATGCACGTCTTTTCTTAATGGAAAAGTCAACAAACAGAATGTACGATACTGGAGCGATACTAATCCGCATATTTTTAGAGAGGGACATGTCCAGTTTCCTAAAAAGGTGAATGTTTGGGCGGGGATTTTGGGCAATCACGTTGTTGGACCGATTTTCATCAGTGGCAATCTTACAGGAGTTCTACATAAATCTTTTAGAAACTGAAATTGAATCTCGAATAAGACAAATTGTATTAAACAATCAGGAAGAGTTTGAAAATCGTGAAATCATATTTCAGCAGGATGGGGCATCTCCCCATTTCGATCGCATGGCTAGAGAGTTCCTCGATACAAACTTTCCTGGGCGATGGATAGGTCGCAGGGGAAGTACAGAATGGCCACCAAGATCTCCGGATCTTACACCTCTAGATTTTTTCTTTTGGGGGGATCTGGAGTCAAAAATCTACGCCACGGAATGCCAAACAATATAAGAGTTGGAACGCAGAATAATAGATACATGTGAAGAAATAGATGAACAGACTTTCATCGACGTGAGAGAAGCTATTTATAATAGGGCACTTTATTGTTCAGATTTAGGAGGGGGCCACATTGAAATAATTGTTGGGGTTAAATAAAAGTGTTACTAAAAAATAAATTAAATTTTTTTAGCTAAGTAATTTGTTTTGATTGTGAATTTACAAAACACATTCGTAGGCTTCGAGATTTTCCGTTAAGCGGTACTGTTTAGCCTTAATAAACTCTCTTTACGCCTCTTATTAGTCGTATTAATTAAGAGATTTAACTACAAATTAATAACAACGTTTAGTTAGCAAAATGCTTTACCGGAAGTGACCAAAATCCATATTTCATTTTAAACCGGAATGTCACTTTTCAAACGTTAATATTTTGAAAACAATCGAATTTAGGAGTAAAGTGTATTGTAGAAAACTGTTGAGAATTATTAGCAGATTTCAATAATGGAATAATATACGGGGTGTTCCATTTAAAAAAATTATTGAAGATGGCGCTCAGCCGCCATTTCAAAACTTTTAGCTATTTCTTCATGAAAAAGTAGGTTTTTATCTCCTTTTTAAGCCCTCCAAATTTCGTTGCGATATACCAGGTGGTTCAAAAATTAGTGGGGGGGAACGGACTTTAGACGAGCACTGTATATTTCTGAAATGTGCTAATTAAGCACTTTCATTCGATACTCACCAGGCATCATTAAAAAAAAATCAGTTCATGATTTTATGTCCTCTAGAGAGCGCCATATTCAATTAAATGTGACGTCACATAGCGTATAACCAGTGGGCGATCAAGACGCTTCCAACGATACCTCATTTGTCAAATTATGATAAGTAGTTTAGAAGTTATGAGGGAACAGATGAACATACATACCCACATACATACCGGTCAAAATCATAACCCTCCTTTTTGCTGCCGTAGTCGGGTAATGAAAAGCAGGCACTCTTTTTCAAAAGTTCATATCTTATCCGAAGCACTTAAGGAGAATGATACAAATTGCGAAGCATCAGGTTCTGTTACCAACATTTAACTCTTTTGTACCCATTAGTTTTGAGATAAATACTTTGGCCACTCAAACTTGACAAGGACCGGAAATGGAAATAAAATCATGCTTTTTGGTACTCCTTGTATTCCATTCGATACTGAAAGTATAATTTTTTATTCAGGAAGGAAATAAAATGTCCTGTAGGATTATTTTTTATTCTTTCTCTACATGCAAGAAGGAAATAGTTACAGGGAGTTATACTTTATAACGTGTCATCCGGTACAGATTTGAACCGGTGTCGTGTACGTTCCTTGCCGCCTTGAATCGAATAGCTTATTTCTGTCCAACTAAGTAAAGTTTCGGTGGCGTTTCGTCTTGTGCTGTTTTAAAAAAGTTCAATATATTTTTTATAAAGAAAATATTGGTATTATTTCGTTAAAATAAAGAATACAATCATTAATCATTATAGTCTTCTTAGAAAACATGTCGTGGTTGGATGGTATTGACTCTCTTAGTGCAAAAAGAATTAAGAGTTTCAACTGCATTCATGTGCGATATGTTCTCTCTGTACCTAAAAAAAATTATAAAAAACATTTTTAAAGACAAGATTTTATAAAAATGCACTACAAAGGAAAATATAATTTATCGCATTATATGAGCTTTTGATCTGTTACTCACAGAATAACATAGATCAAACAGTGAAAAAATTATTTTTTCCTTTTTAGTGCATTTGTATAAAAGCTTGCTTTAAAAATGTTTTTTTTTTTTTTATTTTATTCTTTTTTCATTAACAACTAATAAAAGCTTATTTTTATTTTTTTTTTTCGTTTATTTATTTTTTACTTCTTAGTATTTATGACGTTAAATAACTAGTCACTTGTCATCCGATTTACATATGCATGCAAAATTTCAGCTCAATCGGAAACCGGGAAGTGGGTCGAAGTTAACTTGCAAGATTTGATTATAGACAGACACCGGGACAGGTGAAACTAAAAAAAAAAAAAAAAACCGACCCAAAAACCCCCACAAACCTATTTTGAATAAATGGACCAAAATTCAGACATTTGACCCCCATATATCAATTTTGAATGGAATCGGACCATAATCAACAAAACTTGTTCGCCATTTTGAATTTTGACAATGAATTCTTAATCTCCGACCCCGAAAACCCCCAGATATCAATTTTGAATAGAATTGGACCATAATCACAAAACTTGTCCGCCATATTGGAGCCGCCATTTTGTTTTTTTCCCCAACAAAATTTCATAATGCATTGTCACCGGAATTATGTAACCTGCCAAATTTCAAATCAATCGAACGATTAGAAGTGGATCAAATTTAACTTGCAAGATTTGATTACAGACAGTCACACAGACACCGGAACAGGTGAAACTAAATAAAAGTTGCAATAAATTATTCTTTATTCATGTGAGAATGCATTGAAACAAAGTAAGACTATTCATTGATTCAATGAAGTCAATCATTGGTACTACGAACAAATTTGATAAAATCAATGAACATATGCATTGAAACAATTCAGAAACTTTTATGATTCAATGAACACCTTCATTGATATGATGAAAGAAGTTCACCAGATCCATGTACGAAAACAGTGAAACCATGTAAAAAGTTGTTTTGGTTTGATGCACACATTCATCGAGTCAATAAAATAAATTTACCAAATCCATGTACTAATACATTGAAACAGTTCAATAGATAGATATATAGATAGATAGATAGCTTATATTTAACAACGTTACATTACATATTACTTGCAAGGCAGGTAGAGAGTACAAAATCAATAAAAAAATAGAATAAAGACAAATACAACAGAACTATCTAAAATATGTAAGATTATATGAGGACAATATGTAAAATATGTGATTGAACAGGTAGTCGCAACTTGATATAATATACGTTAATCTAGTTAGTAATTAGAAATGTATATCGTTAGAAAAAAGTTGAATTCAGATATTCCTCAGTACTATAGAAACAACTCTCAAGAATGATTTAATTTTCATTTTCAATGAAGTTAAGCAACTTGTAATCATCTGGTAGATGATTATATAAATTGACATTTAATGAATTTTTCTGGGACGACTTTGATAGTCTGTACCAAGGTGGTACGAGCAGATGTGAATTCGTGTTCTATGATCATGTACATCCAAATATCTAGTGAAGTCAGATTCATACTTATGTATTTCTAGAAGGGTATTATAGATGAACAACGAAGGTAGAGGTAAAACGCCGATCTTCATAAATAACGGCTACAATGTTCCCTGTAGTCAGCATTCAATATTATTCTATGATTTTTTCTGTAACAAGAATACTCTCATAGAATGAGGCGAGTTTCCCATAAAAGTAGACCATAATTATATGAGAGTGGAACAAAGCAAAGTATCATCTTCAAAGCATCAAGATCCAAGAATTCCCTAAGTTGCCTGAAGGCAAACATATTTTTAGATAATTTTTTTGACAACTCTTCTACGTGAGCTGACCAGGATAAATTACCGTCGATGATCAAACCAAGTAATTTACCTTTTCGACTATTATCAACAATGTTGTTACTGGAAAAAATATTTTTTGTCTCCATTTAATTTCAAATGATTGACTGTGAACCATCTAGAAGCATGGTCCAAAGCATCACTCTTTTCCTCTGTTAAGTTACTTACTGTTTTGTCGGATGTTAAGACACTTGTATCGTCAGCAAAGAGTACACATTTGTATGTTAACATGGATTGGCTAAAATCATTGATGTAAATCAAGAATAAAACCGGCCCCAAGACTGATCCCTGAGGAACACCATGTTTGACAATAACTATGAACGTATTTATTGATACAATAAATAAGCTTCATGTACAATGTGGAATTTTTTATTGGATCAGTAAACAGATTCATTGATGCAATGAAAAAAACTGTTTTGTGAATGTACCTTTTCATTGAAGCAACAAGATCATATTCATTCAATCAATCAATTTATTCGTTATCCAAACGAACTGTATTCCCTGAAGTGATGTTTTCGTTTTAGTGATATCAATAAACGTTTATAAGTTGATGACTACAAGCATGAGTTGATGAACGATCATACTTTTTATCGATGTAAGTGTACTTTGGACTATAATTGATGAACTCCAGTTCTTGATACAAATATTTTTTCATTGTATTTACGTACCTTTTTGGTTCAGTGTACCATATCCAACGGGTTCCGGTGCTACTCCCTCGCGACCTTCTATTACGGATGAACTTTTGCCAATGGTTTCTTCAAAAAGTGTATGAAAATCCATTATTTGATACTGAAATTTTATTCACCGATAAAGCCAATTTTTCCAGAAACGCCATCCAAAACTTTCACAATTATCATTTTTGGGCTGAAGAAAACCACATGCAATCTTGGAATCCCGTCACAAGGAGCAGTTTTCCGTTAACGTGTAGACTAGATTATTTGATTGAACCCTATTTTCTTCATGCGAGGTTTAATTGGCATAATTACCGGCAGTTTCTCGAAGAAGATGAAAGATGTTCTCATTTTAGTAAGAAATCGACGTTGGTTTATGCACGTCGGGGCGCCAGCTCACTTCAGTGCTCTGTCTCCCTAATTCGACGTTTTTGTAATTGTCCAAGTTTTTGTACATTTAATAATTTGTGTATTGTTGATCGAACGTTAACTGTTTTAGCAGCTTTTGGTACTTTTAATATTTTTGTACATTTTAATAATTTGTTAAACTGTTGTGAGCCGAAAAGCGAAATGGTACGTGCTTTAGGTGATAAAGTAGCAGCGATCCTAATTCTTGGTGAAACTGGACAAAATATTTATGCAGCAGAACGGATTTTTAATGAGAGGTTTCCCGATCGCCCCGTTTCGAAGGACTTATTTAAGGGAGCTTCTTCGTAAGTTTGAAACAACGGGTAGTATGCGAAACGATCTGGCAGACCACAAATTTCTGATGAGAAAAAAATTGATATACTGGCAGAAGTAATAGTTAATCCTACTTCTTCAACAACTCACGTTGCATCTACCTGTGAAGTCAGTCGAAGTACAGTACACATAGTGTTGAAAAAAAAACAAATTTCATCCATACAAATTAAAAATGGTTCATCAACTCTCAGACAACGACCCAGACCAAAGACTAGAATTTTGTGAAAATATGGAAACTAAAATTAACCAACAGCCAGACTATGTCAAAACAATTTGTTTTAGTGACGAAAGTACTTTCTATCTAAATGGAAATGTAAATACACAGAATGTGAGGTATTGGAGTGACGCAAATCCTCACCTGTTTCGTGAAACACATACCCAATTTCCCCAGAAGGTGAATGTTTGGGCAGGTATCCTGGGAAACCACATCGTCGGGCCTCTTTTTTTAAATACTAATTTAACTGGTGAGGTTTATCTGGAGCTGTTGCAAAACGCAATAGAACCGTTAATCCTTCAAATTTTGGAAGATAATCCAGATGAATTCGGCAATTTGGAAATAACATTCCAACAGGATGGTGCTCCTCCACACTATTGCGGTGCAGTAAGACGGTATTTGAATGAGGAGTATCGTGGTAGATGGATTGGACGACGAGGTTCAACGGAATGGCCAGCTCGATCACCGGACCTCACACCTTTGGATTTTTTTCTATGGGGGTACCTTTGATCGAAGGTTTACGCCACTGAACCTGAGAATATTGACGTTTTAAAACAACGTATTGCTTCAGAATGTGAGGCTGTTTCCGCAGACACATTTGCAAAAGTACGAGAAGACTTCAAAAATAGGATATTCCACTGTCAGGAAGTAAATGGAGGTCACTTCGAGCAATTTCTTCAAGTAGATACTGATTCTTAAATCTGTAATTAATATCATACTGAATAGAATTTAAATTTTAATGTTTACTAATGAGCCATTAAAACTGCCATAAACACAAACGAAATTGGTATCATTGAATAGGTTTTTTCGATACCTCTTGAAAGAAGTGTCGCTTGCCGTAAGGTTCCATTTAAAATTATTGGACACAATGGCCTTGTGACGTCATCTTTGACGATTTCGTCATCTATCATCACTAGTAGGGAAGTTAACAACCTTTAATATTCAGTTTCCAAATTCCACTTGTTTATGTATAATCGTTCCAAAAATAAGGGGGGGGGGGACTTTTGAGAAGCACTGTATAAACGATTCGTACAAAAGCTGGGTATCGACTAACTATGTGTATCTCATTCCTGAAAGCATATCTTGTATTGTATGAGTATTTTTTGATGAATCATAACTATTTGATTTGTGTTTTTGTCTCGGTTTATCTAACGGTAAACTCAACAATGCAAATGAATTAATTTAATTTTTGTATGCAAAAAACGTACGACAAATGAAAAAAAAATCAAGAGACCAGATTTGCTCAGAAAGGAATGAGGATTTCAAAAATAATTTTTACTTTAAGAAAATGCACTGGCGTGTCACTTTTCTCTTTAAAATGATTCCTTACAAATCCTGCACGAACGCCACTGCCAATAATAAAAAAATATGTTGTCCAGCAGAAAATGCATAGAAGATGCATACTAAGTTTCACAAGAATATCTAGGGTCATACCAAATGTCATAAAAAAAAGATTTTTTTCTTAAAACTTTAGCACCCTGTAGTTCAAAAGACCTTTGGGACATATGTTCAAATGAAGTTTTTTTCTCAAAATGGACCCAAGAATAACCTCCTTAAATATTAGCATGTTATTAAGAAACACCCTGTATATTGAAATAACACGAAACAATAGTGTAGTTTACCTACTCATGATGATAACTTAGTTATTGAAATGTGCATATAGGTGTGAAGTGAGTTCGGGAGGTGAAGGGGTTACTTGTGCAATTTTTGATTGTGTGACACCACAGCGTCAAGTCAGTCTTTAAAGAATGACATAATATAAATATCTCTAGCAAATAAAAGTACAATAAAATACAAAATATTACACTTGGGGGATATAACGTGATTGTAATACGAATTTAATGATTTCACAGCATTTTAATGTTTCATAATAAGAAACTTTTGAAGGGTTTAAGTAAGGCAGGTAATGTGCTTGCTCAGAAATGAAGGGTCATGGTTCAAATATAGTTATGAATGTCAGAGACAAAAGAAAGAATCAAAAAGAGCGCCGAGTGATTTTTTCGTACAGCCGGGCAACGAAAAAATCACAGAGAACACTAAAACAATAAACAGAAGTCAACTCCAAACAAAACTCACATAATTGTAACTATTGGGTAATATAACGATTTTAATGATAATTTTCGATATAATAAACAGATTCGGAGAGCGAGGTAGAAAAAAGACGGTGTCTCACGGCGCGAGACTTGACGAGCTCGGCTTGGGGATTGTCGAGTCTCGCGTCGTGAGACCGGTCGACTCGCTATGATACAGACTTGGCAAGCTGGCTCGTACTGTATGGCTTGTTGAGCAGTCTCACGGCGCGAGGGTGAGAAACCGGATTAAGATTGATTTATTGCTTTTGTTGAAATATGAAAACTGTGAGAAATTCCTCTATGAGGTACTTATTCCTGTCCTTGGCGTGTATAGCCCGACTTCCCAAAATGTGGACGATTTAACAGTAATTCTGAAAAAAAAAGATTTGTGCGCAATTTGAGATTTTAGTTGTGGGGGGAAGGTCAATTTTGATGGCGAGACTCTCACGATTGATGTTATAGGGATTGTATGGAAAATTAATTGAATTTGTTTTCCGTTTTCCGAGAGAGAGAAATATACTTTATTGTCTAAGAAAAACTTTCTTATTAACAAAGCTTGTTAAAAAAATATAGTTTGTATAATTTAAACAAAAGAAAAAAAAAGCACAAGAACAAGAATCACATAATTTGAACATAAGTTCACATGTCATAGAATAAAAATATAAGATATTACCGGATAAGATAAGATTCAACATATAAGTGTTAACAATATGAAATTATTAATCACAGCAAGGTTTCATTGTAATATTCCTCAAGATTGTAGTACACTTTTGTTTCAAGGGCTTCTTTAACAATGTTTCTGAACTTTTTATAGCTTTTTTCCTTTCTGATTTCGTATGGTAAATGGTTATACAACTTTTCACTTTCATAGAACAAAGAATATTTTGTCAGACTTGTTTTTGGAACAGGAAGAGGTATTTTATTTTCTGTTACTTGCCTGGTTACGTAATTTGTATGTTTCGGAATTTCTACCATATTATGTTTTTTGTAAATCAGACAGACAGTTTCTAGAATGAAAATACAAGTAGCAGTGAGAATTTTTTCTCTTATATATAATGGTCTACATGACTCACGTACTCCCACCTATCTAACTGCTCGCTTTTGCAAAACAAACACAGAATGAAAGAGTTGTTGACTGCAGAATCCCCAGAAAGCAACACCATATCTCAAGTGAGATTATATCAGGGAATGATATACAACTTTTGATGTGGATGAACTCAGTTCATTTGAAATGATTCGGAGTGCATAACATCCTGAAGCCAATTTTTTTGTTAATGCTGAAATATGCTGGTCAAATTTTAGTTTATTATCGATGGAGATTCCTAGGAATTTGGATTGGTTTTTATTTTCAAGAATAAGACCATTCAAGTATAAATTATCAATATCAGAACTGAACGTGAGTAGGTTTGTTTTTTTATATTTAAGCACAAGTAATTTGCGTCGCACCATTTTTTTACAACTTCCAAATCACTAGTAATCGTTTCTTTCATAAGTATACTATTTTTTCCATGCCAAAGGAGAGTGATGTCATCCGCAAAGATCATAAAAATTCCTTGAATCGAGAGAGTAGCTAGGTCATTTAAATATATAAGGAAAAGAATCGGACCCAGAACTGATCCTTGTGGAACGCCCCATAAGATATCCTTGGTGTGTGATAGTTTTCCGTTTGAATTTACTAGCTGTTTTCTATCACTTATGTAAAAACTAAACCATTTCTCTAAAACCATAGCAGTACATCTTTTGCAAAAAGCTTTGGAAAAGTCGCAGAATACTGCAGCTAGACCTTCCCCATTGTTGAGATGTGTGTAGACATGTTCAAGAAAGGAAAGAATTGCATCATTTGTGCCTTTTGCTTTCTGAAAGACAAATTGTGAGTTGGTTAATATTTTATATGTATGAAGGAAAGCTAATACCATTTTTTTCATCAGTTTAAACACACTCAAAAATATGGCATGTTGCGTCGCCCTAACGGATGACGCTATTTTTAATTGTATGCATTTTTTTCGACGATATATTTGCCGGAAGAATTTTATGTAGGACATCCATTTTACAACATATATCATAGAAAAAATCACTACCGATCTATGTTGTTTACTGAGAAAGTTAGTATTACAGGAAATTGTGATAAAAATTGCAGCATTTCCTCGCAACAGGAAGGACAATGATTTATTCATGAAGCATTACATGTCAGTGGGTACAAAGCATATTGAAATTGCTTGAAAATTCGAACTAGAAGTTTGTTACGATTCACTACGATGCCTTTTTTTATTCCATATCCATCTATTATGGATATTATCGATGAAAATTGAACATCGAAAAATGAAGAAAACTTCTGATATTCCGATATTTACTTCAAGTATAGACAAGCGGTTGTCAATTGGAAATGACAAAGTAGCTGAAATAATGTTTTAAAACATACAAGATATTAAAGTTTAAAATATATTGGAATCCTTATAAAGCCAAACGAAGCATACAAAAGTAAAGTGTGCCACATGCATGTCATATACAGAGTGTAATATAACATCTTGCACAACCGCTAACAATATTGATACTCGATCAAAAACTAAAAAGATTTTTCCTTTGAAATTCTTATGATAAGTCCCAAATAAGCCAGAAAAAAATTATGTATTAGGTACCTATCAAAACTTATTTTTTATAGGTATTTTTTTTTCTATTTTTAACTACTGTAATTTGTTATAAATTGTCATTGTACACTCGTCATTCACTGGTGTGCAAGAGGTTAGATTACACTCTGTATATTTGAAAACACGATTTTATTGTAGTGTTCTAAAGAGGAAAACTAAACTATTTTTGTAGCTCTCACAAACTGTCTTCTGAATAAAAACCTCTAAATAACGATTTTTGGTCGAAATGGAACATCATTTATTCATTTATTTTTATTTATTCATTAATTTATAGGTTACTCAACAGGAGTAGCCCAACAACAGGGTGACTCACAGTAGCGTTATATTTTAGTTGTGTAATATTAAGGCCCCCACAGACAAGTCGCGATACAAGTATATAAGATTTGTATCAAGTATCAACGTCTCCACAAAGTTATACTGATACACCCACACACACGATGAAATTTGTATCATGCAACATGTAGCGATACCGATCTCATCATCTGTGGGAGCCTTTAGTGGGAGCAGAGAAAGCTGTGAGTAGCAGAATCAAAATCTTGCCGCGCAAGAATTCCTATTTCATATTAGCGGCAAGCTTTTGAATCTGCTACTCAGAGAATAACCTAGGTCTAACAATTAAAGAAGTTATTATATCATGTTTAGTGCATTTGTATGAAAGTTTGTCTCAAAAGTTTTTTAATCATTTTTATCCAATTCTTTTTAGTCATTCATGATATCCGTCTGACAAAAATTGATAATCTCCAACCCTAAAAGAACCCACCATAATAACAGAACACGTCGCCATCTTGGAGCCGCCATCTTGAATTCAAAAATTTTGACAAAAACAACATGATGTCCGACCCCAAAAACCCCCACACACCAATTTTGAACGGAATCGGTCTTTAATCACAAAACTCTTCGCCATCTTGGAGCCGCCATCTTGAATTAGTGGATTTTGAAAAACAAATCATGATCTAACACTACACAAATCACCACATACCAATTTTTATTGGAACCGGGCTATAACCACAAAACTCCTCGCCATATTGGACCCGCCATCTTGAAATTTTGACATAAAATTAGTGATCTCTGTCCCCGAAAACCCCCAATTTTGAATGGAATTGAACCGTATTAACACGACTCGCCCGCCATATTGGAGCTGCCATCTTGTTTTTTATCTAGCAAAAATTCCATAATGCATTGTCACCGGAATTATGAACACCTGCCAAATTTCACGTTAATAGGACAACTACAAGTAGGTCAAAATTCCCTTGCAAGATTTGAACTAAACATACATACATACATTCAAATATGAAGTTAAAGGAAGCTTGTGAATGAAATTATAGTTTGAAAAAACTAAAAAACACGCATATATGGCAGTAAAGACTAAAAGTTGAAAATAATAAGAATAAAGTCATTGGCCAAAAAATTTCGTTTTATGTAAAAAAGCGTGAGGTGCTTGATATCAGTTATATCATCATTATGAAAAGTGAGTGAAGAGCAAACCACGCTTTCTTTACGTAAAAGAAAAATTTTTGAAGGGAAATTTGTGTCTGTGATTTATAACGTTATAAGAGAGTTGGCGTCAATAATTTTTTAATTCTAGAAAAAGACATCCTCGGGCGGGGATCGAACCCACGACCTCATGATTACCAGTCAAGTGCTATTCCAACTGAGCTACCGAGAACGTAGGTACGCAACCGCGATCGGGATATCGCTTTCTAGAATTTAATGTCAGTGTGTTTAAGGAAAGTTATGAGGTAGAAGGGATCTCATTCGCTATCAAATGATCATCAAGATTCAATTTACCTTTCACCCAGCGTCGAAGACAATTTGCGATTTTCAGCAAGGGTCAGGTGTGGATCTCCGACCATTGAACGATTAAGCCGAATTTGAAAATGAAGACAAGCTTTTTTAAATCATAAATTTCCTTAAACACACTAACATTAAACTCTAGAAAGCGATATCGCGATCGCGGCTGCATACCTACGTCCTCGGTAGCTCAGTTGGAAGAGCACTTGACCGGTAATCATGAGGTCGTGGGTTCGACCCCCGCCCGAGGAGGTCTTTTTCTAGAATTTAAAAATTCTTTACATTATACAGGGTATTAGTGAATAAATGCGACAGGGGGTGATTCTGCATGAAAAAATAATTACAGTTTGCTATATAACTTTTGCCCGCAAATGCTTCGTTTTCCGAAATACGGGGTGTAAAAGTTTTTCTTAAAAACTGACTATTTATTTATTGCTCTGAAACCGGTCGAGATATGCAAATAAAATTTGGTGAGTTTCAAGAGGTAGTTATTGCGCATTTTTTACATGCATTTAAGAATTGTATGTTCATCATTGGCGCGCATACGGGTAATCAATTTTTTTTAAAGAAAAAATGGTACGCCACTGAGAGATTTATTTTTGAATTCTCGTTCAATTTGTGACAAAAAATCTCTCTGCATTTTTTCCTATGGATCGCCGTTTTTATGCAAAAAAATAAAACATCTTAACGCGTATTTGTCATTACTTTGATACATTATCAAATAGCTATGCTAGTAGGCTACTGTCAACATTCTGTTAAATACGAATATTTCAAGAACATGTCAAATTAGCGTTTCTTCATTTTTAAGTTTTTAGTTTTGTATAACATCAATGATAATAAGTAATTAATTTTTCTTTTATTGAAAAGAATAGAAAATTATACAAATGCGGAATTGTCAGAAATGCATTTTGTCTATGGTCGAAGTAATGGAAATGGTCGGCAAGCTCGACGACTGTATGCTGAGTTGTATCCAGGACGTAGGGTACCCCATCACACAATATTTGCTCGTCTTCACCAACGTTTGCGCAAAAATGGTACATTTAAGAAACACACGGCTGACTGCGGGCGCCCTCGAGAAGTACGAACTGTGCAACTAGAAGAAGCAGTTCTCGAGATAATTGCGGAGTCACCTGAAACAAGTACTCGAAAAATTGCCAACATACTAAATGTAAGCAAATTCACTGTATTTGAAATTCTTAAAGAACAGCAATTTTTAAATGGCGTTTTGTTTACTGACGAGGCTAATTTTGGAAGACAGTGCCCACGAAATTTCCATAACATAACTCTGGGCTGAGGAAAATCCACATGGAATCTTTGAAGCTCATTTTCAGCATCAGTTTTTAGTGAATGTATGTGGGGTACTTGATGATCATTTAATCGGTCCATATTTCCTCTCACAACGACTAACAGGCGACTCTTACCTTAATTTCCTTCAGGAAGAGTTACCTGTTCTTCTTGAAAAAATTCCTCTACAGCTGAGACAACACTTCTGGTTCATGCATGATGGTGTACCAGTCCATTTTAGCATTATTGTACGTAATCACTTAGATACAGTATATCCAAATCGTTGGATAGGTAGGGGAGGTACGGAACATTGGCCTGCTCTATCTCCGGATTTAAATCCTCTAGATTTTTGCATTTGGGGTTTTCTTGAGTCATTAGTTTATTCCACTCCCGTCGAAAATGTTGAAGACCTGAGGAATCGAATTATAGCCGGCTGTGAGACAATAAGAAATACACCAGGAACATTTGCGGGAATACGACAATCAATGAGGCGAAGAGTTGAATCTTGTATCACGTCTGAGGGAGGTCATTTTGAACATTTGTTGTAGCTTTGCGGCTATTTATTGATTAGTGTTATTTTCTGTTATTGTTGTGGTTTAACGTTATTTGTATTAGATAGTTCTTGATAATGTATTAAAGAAATGAAAAGTATGTTTTATTTTTTGCAAAAAAACGGCGCCCCAAACGAAAAAAAGACAGGAGAGATTTTTTGTAACAAATTGAAGGAAGAATTCAAAAGTAAATATCACAGTGGCGTACAATTTTTTTCTTCAAAAAAAATTGAGATTATTACCCGTATGCGCACTAATGATTAACATAAAATTCTTAATTGCATGTCAAAAAATGCGCAATAAATACCTCTTGAAACTCACCAAATTTCATTTGGTTATCTCGACTGGTTTCAGAGCAATCAATAATTAGCCAGTTTTTAAGAAAAACTTCAACATCTCGGAAAACGAAGCATTTGCGGATAAAAGTTATAAAGAAAACTGTCATCATTTTTCCATGCAGAATCACCCCATGAGGTTTGTCGCACTTATTCACTAACACCCTGTATATCAGACCCAAATTTCCCTTCTTAATTTTCATATTTGGCTTAATTGTTCAATGGTCAGAGATCCACACCTGCTCCTTGATAAAAATCGAAAATTGTGAATGGTAATTTGGATCTTGATGATCATTTGTTAGCGAATGAGTTCCCTTCCACCTCATAACTTTCCTTAAGCACACTAACAATAAATTCTAGAAAGCGATATCCAATCGCGGTTGCGAACCTACGCCCTCGGTAGCTCAGTTGGAAGAGCACTTGATTGGTAATCATGAGGTCATGGGTTCGATCCCCGCCCGAGGATGGCTTTTTCTAGAATTTAAAAATTCTTGTCTGCACGCCACCAACTCTCTTTAAGTACAGAAAATTTGTTGGTCAATGACTTTATTCTTATTATTTTCAACTTATTAGCCCTTATTGCCATATATGCGTGTTTTTTTTATTTTTCTCAAACTCTGATTTTATGTTTAACTTTTTAGTCCATATTGCTACAGAAGACTAAAAAAGACTACGGGAGAAAAACTCTTCGATTGATTCATCCACATGAGATGGTTATTAATGATTAAATTTTGGCTAATATGCATTCGCCATATATTTGAATTGTAAATTATGCTGAGAACGGCCTAAAATCATTCACCATATTTTACTACAAGCCACTGAAGAGTTCCATTAATTCATCATCAGATCAGCTCCAAGATAACAAATTATAGTATTGTCATCCAAACTACATATACATACGTTTCATTTTGCTTCGACAATTAGAAGTAGTTAAATTGACTTCCAAGACTTGATTACATTGTTTGTTAGTTACAAGTGAAGCTAATAAAAGCGTATTAAAATAGGTAAACATCTTGATGTTATACGTCGTTTCATGGAGCATACCAAGAACTGATAAAATCGAAGAAAATATGAATGGAAATAAATTTATTTATTTATTTAGCGTATGGCTTAACATCACAGTGCAATAATATAATATGCCATAATAAAGAACAACCAAAAACGAAAACAAAAAGAAGAATAGTATATTATGCAATGAGCACAAAATGATGCCCATTTTGCACGAGTATGAAATTTGCAGCACGAGCCGAAGGCAAGTGCAGCAATTCATACGAGTGCAAAATGGCCATTTTGTTGCGAGTTGCATACTATACTTTTTCTATGACAACATATCGTTCACGTTTAATACATGCATACATTGCAAAAACTTTGAAATGAATAAACTGATGATATTTCATTACTCCGAATTTGCCGCTAATGGGCTTTCTATCAGAATTAAAATATAAATTGAAGAAATATGTAAATATTTTCTTTATTGCTATTTCTAATAGGTACACAGAAATAGAAGCCTATAAATGTATGTATGTATCTAATTGAAGTTGAATGTGCAATTATTGAATATCATATTTGGAGAACTTGATTGCTGAATACTTAATTCTTTTCGAAATTGATAATTTGTCGACGTTGAAGTAGACGGCTTCTCGCATTATCCATTTCTAAATTCGTTGGTATGCCTGATGGTAGTTCTGTATTGCATTTGCAATTTTATTTGCTATGTCAAGCTTACTTTTCTTCGATTCATCAATATATTCCTCAGCGACTGTAGTAGATTTCCAGCCACCGTGGCGTTTTAAAGTGGTTATGTCACCTCCAGCATCAACAAGAATTGTTGCGGAGGATCGGCGAAAGCAGTGCCCAGTATATAATTCGTAATTTGGCAATTTTAAATATTTGGCAATGTCTTTTCCCATAGCTCCAAACTTATTCAGACCTATTCTCTGAATGGTACACTTTCCTTTTTGATAATTATGAAAAACCATAGACCATTAGCATTTTGAGGGCGAAGATTTGCGTATTTTTTATAAATTTCGTAGAATTTGCCAGTTACAGTAAAATTTCGTACTATTTTGGTTTTACTGTCTGGTATTGTTACTAAAACAGCTGAACCAAGATCATTGAAATGAGTAATTTTCATTTGATGTAATTCATGTCTTCTACATGTATCCATTACTCCCATAACTAATGCAACCTACAATGTAAATTAGTTTACTTAAACATATTTTTCATCAAATGGAAATATAAAACTTACTTTTGTTGCCAAATATATTTCATCTGGAGCCTGTTCAATGAAATTATCGATGTCATTTGCTGTAAAGATCTTTGACTTTTTGGGTTTGAAGCCGTTAGACTGCCGCTTGAGGAATGCTTTCAGTTTCAAATATTTGGCAATATCTATATCATTATAGATACTAAGAGTCGTTCTCAGCATTGAGAAGTGTGACCACAGAGTGGAACTTTTAAATTTTTTGGCTAAGTCGCCAAAATAAGCCATTAAAACGTTCTCGGAAAACGATTTTGTCTTTTGATCTACCTTCCATTCCAAAAAAAGGTTATAAGCGCGTTGATACATACTCTTCGACGTTTCCGGTAATAAATTCAGTGTTGTTACCTTCGCTGCTTCTATTATGTTCGGAGGTGTCAAATCTAAGTCAATATCACTATCAGTTTCCATTTTAATTAATAGTTTTTATAGAAAACAACTATGAAATTACTCGTTACCTACTAAAACTTTGACAGAAACGATCTGCTGACATTTCATCAATTTGTCGCTGGACGTCATAATTTGACAAGCCGTAGTCGTCGTAATTTTAGAGTGAACCTAGACCTAACACGAAATATTCCATTTCGCATTTGTTGCTCAGCAACTTGCCTAGCAACCGATGCAAAAATGAAATTATGTACAAAATGTGCTTGTTTATGATTGAAGTTACGGTTATAAAATGAACATTTATCGAGGTTGTCGTAGAAAATAGTATATTAAAGTATAAGTGGATAAAAAGGGCTTTAAAACACGCGCGATTTTTCGAGCACGACGGCGCAGCCGGAGTGCTCGAAATAGAGCAAGTGTTTTTAAGACCAGTTATCCACGAATACTTTACGTAATTTTTTTTTATTGGTGCACTTTGAAATCATATATACTGGTATCATTACTACAAAAAATAGAAATAAGAACTAATAATGCAAGAAGGTTGAATTCGTGATGTGACATCAGTATACCTCTCGTTGTCATGGAAATGAGAAAAACATTCATTTGCAATTTGTTACCAAAGATCAATATTTGTTGTCACCAGAGCTCAAAAATGAATTATTCTAATATCGATTTTTTGAATAGTGAGGCAGAATCGCGGTTAATACCGCGAAAATCCAGTGATATATATAAAAAAGAATATGAAAAGTTCATCAAATGGATGGAGGAGCACATATAAATGAACGAATTGTGAGTAATGTTTCATTTGACGTTACAAGGTACTCCTGTCAGATCAATAATCAAAAATTTGTCATATAGACTTCACGTTTCTCGATTTGTTGATGTTGTCATGGTTACCTTTAAAAAACGCGCGTTTTTTAAAGTTCGATTTAAACACGCTGAGGCGTGCTTTAAATGGGTAAAAAGGGGCACCAATAAAAAAAAATATTGCGGCTATAAATTGAGATGTGAGCTATCCTATCTTTCAAGTTATATCAAACTGCACACGGTGTGCAAATTTGATTGAAATCGGTTAAGTAGTTTAGGAGTCCATCGCGGACAAACAACGTGACGCGTAATTTATATATATTAAGAAGATATATATATATATATATATATATATATATATATATATATATATATATATTCCTGTGGGTCACTTGCTTATGTCCTTAGTGGACATTCTTGTTATCAAAAAATTATGTCGATTTTTCAAAAAGTTATACGATTGTAATTAACTCATTTTTATCCAATCTCTGTTTTTACAAAAGTCGACGTAAAAGTTTAAATAATTGACCTATACATTTTTTGCTTCTTGGAGCCCTTCTTATATACATACTCAACAAGATCACGTGATGAAAGTTTATTAAAGTTTTATATTTTGTTTGTTATAATTTTTGTAATTGAACAAAAAATGAAATTATAAAAAAATGTGAAATTTTTTTTTGTTGACAAATGATATTATACAGCTCTTTTTGCATCTAACAATGGAATTAATTAAAAAAAAATTCTTTTTTTTTTATATTTGAAAAATGATGTTTTAAAAAAAAAAAAAACAAATAATTTTTTTAATTGTTTATAATCGTTTTTTTTATTTCGTTTGTTCAAATAATTAATTTTTGTCTTTAAACATCATAATTGGTATTTCTCCATAGGTTAACAGGGAAAATAATTTCATTGTTTATTAATTAAAATTTGTTATAAACAATTTGTGACCCTCGGTTAATTTTTTTCCTGGAAGTAAAAAAAATACAAAAACAGCCGTATATAACAAAGAACTGAAAAAAAATTGTCTTTAATTTTTTATAACATTTCTAAATATTTCACGATACCGAAATCAAAGTGGCCTCTTAATTTTCCAAGTAACAAATAGATATAATAATAATAATAATTCGTTTATTGCACACCACATTTGATAACATTTAGAAAAAAATATATATTTATAAATATGTAGGTAGGTACCTATGTGATGAGCAAATGGCCTTTGGTTCAGATTGCTAAGTTACCTCGCATCTGATCTTCCACCAAGGCCTTCATTTGAGAAAAGTCATGTTAATAGGGCTGAGAAGAAGGATGATATCAGCGAAGTAATGGCGGAAAAGAGAAAGAGAGAGAAAGATTGAGAGATATAGAGAGAGAGAGAGAAATGAGGTCAGGAAAGTGCACATTTTTAACATTTCCTCAGATTCTCGGTGCGAATGCTTCGTTTGTATCATTTTAGTTGTGCTGAGCAAATGATAAATGATTTTTGAATGTCATTTTGAAGGTACTGATCGTTAGGTCGAAACAGTTGGGGTTCCAGGTGTTTATGTAATTGATTGTATCAGATATATTATATGAGAATGAGCGCTTAAACAATTCTTTTTTGTGAGCAGGAATACTCAAAACCAATTTTTTTCTTAAATTCAAGTTGTGTACGTCAGTTCTATAAGTTAAATGATCATGTAAGTAGGGAGGATTTTTATACTTGATGATTTCAAAGAAAGTGCAGGCTGTGTGTAGGCGTCTGCGCTTGCTCATGTTGAACCATTTTAAATCTTTTAGTTTGTGAGAAATTCTGGATCTACTTCTTATACCAAAAATTAGTCTCATATAACTTTTAAACTATAAGAGATACGATATTGGACATTTCACAGATTTTTGTAAAGGATTAATCAATCTTTGAAATGGATAGAAATCCAAGTTTGTAAATATTGCTAATCAGCTGTTACATGCATTTGTTTATAAAAATTCGTCTTTTTACATTTTCTTACTTTTTTTGACTTATTGAAAAATGAAAATACAGGTGTGAACACTGTTAAGTGATAAAATATCTGCCAAATAACCTTGACATCATACCCATATATCTTATAGTTTGAATTATAAACGTATTTTAATTAATATTTATTTAACTCGTGTTCCGTTATATACGATATTTCATTTTATATTACAGCACTCATTTATATTTAGCAATATCTTCACTTTCTATTTATTTTTGTTTTCACTAACCAAAAGATTAGATTATATGTGCCCAGCCTTTTTATACTTCTAATGAGAACGCGCTCTTTTTATATTATATTAGCTATTTTTTCAATTATCCACATTAATTTTATCTAAAAATATTATACCCATTTTTTTTCACTTCTGCCGGCTTAAAAATTATATTATTTTCGTATTCGTTGAGTGATCAGAACTGATGAAAAATTATTGGAAAAACTCGTTTAGAATCTTTTTATTTTAAACTTTTCTCAACTCCAACCAATACCAAAATTATTTTATCTTATAATAATTTGGAGCTTACCTTGAGTGACTTTTCTCATACTTGCATTTGAATGTGAATGTTGTCATTGTAAGAATATACTCAACATGTTTGCATCATAGCCGAAATTCAACCTTCGCTGTTTGTTAGAATTAAGCATAAATTATTGCTAATTGGACCGCTTCAGGGTCCACTTTGCACTCTTTTTTTTAATCTATTATCGATCGTATTTAGAAAGTGTTGCAATCCTACTGTTGGAGTCTAAACAACTTTTAACGAGGGACTATTCAGAAAATAGATTATATACATGGAATAACAGTTACTCTTTTCAATACTCCAAATACTCTCGTAGTAACTTTCCTCGCCGTTTCATCGTCTTCTACACTCTTTTGGATTCTGTTTCACAAAAATGGTTATCTTCACTTTTTGGTTAACCAATAAAACTGGTTAAAATCTAAAGCGGTTCATACCCATATAGCGCAAGATCGTTCATATATATGCATGGCGTCCGGATGAAGTAGTTGTTTTCTGTTAGACATTCACAAAAAATAACTTCATTTTTCAATTCACAGAAAAATCTTTCTATCAATATTCAATAGAGAATGTTTCCCTTTTCAACATATATCATTATTCAATTTCTTGAAATGTTCAATATCCATTATAGTTCAGAACACTAATTGAAGAATTGTTGGATCTTTGATATTGGTCACCTGAACATCGCATTCAACAATGATCTAAAGAATGACGAACATTCGATGTGTATAAACATAACTTTTGAAAGTCCATTCGATGTACCTTTCTAATATATACATTTGATGGGCATCTGAAAGACGATTATTGGATTAACATATGGTTCATTCGATAACACATTTTTTATAGGGTGTGTTAATTACATTTGCAATGCGTGTTGAATATATCATATACGCCTATTGTAGAGTAATTCGAAGTCAGAATTAATGTTGAACAATTTTTGGATGTGAAAAAAACAAAGCACACGAATGAAATATCCTTATTAATGTAGATGAAATACACATTTCTTCTGAGATATATTGAAAAAAAAAATTTCATGGAATAAATTGAATAGTTTTCGTAATTAGTTCAATATTCCAAGGACATGTTACCTGTTTATGTATACATTCCCCAAAAGATCGTAACGACTTCAACTCAACTATTACTGACACATTTTATTTTTCGCATCTTGTAATGGCGAAGAAGTTGTTGCTTTCTGTTAGATATTACGAAAAAATAATTCCTTTCCATTTTCAACTGAGAATGCTGAATACCATCCAACTCATGATGAAAAAAAGCCTTACGACAATGTATTTGGACATTATTTTTCAACCGATGCCCTATGTGATCACTATAATGTTCAGTTGTTGATTGACTGATGAAAAGGTGTTATATGTTCACTATGAAAACATTGCTTAAGGACCACGTTACAATATAATCTCCTTGAATATCGACTGACGAATATCAATGTATTTTGTACATTAACCAATCAATTTTATTTCTTATACTAATTAAAAATTATTTATCACCGAAATTTTTTTAATCCCTAATGGCATGGGTACAATGTTTAATAGAATTATTTCAACGATTAGATTTGGCCTACAATGATTATTCTATCACCTGAGTTCATTGTTCAATCACAAGAATGTATTAACATTAATGTTTCTTGTGCTTTAACCAACCTACTTTATTCCTTATTACTGTGATTTAAAGGTATATTATATCAATGAGAGTACATCTTATGATCACCACTAAACATTCTTTCAATGTTTGAGAGCATTATCGTAATGCTCGAGGACATTCATTACTGGCTGCATAACATTATCCTAGGCGCCTTAAAATACAGGGCGTTTCATAACTAGGGTGCAGAACAGACTGAGGCTTCATCTTGAAGAATGAATAGATCTTTCCCAATCAGATGGGGGATATTGAAGCTAAAAGATGAAAAGTTTTTTTTATTTTGTAGCTCCCTGTAAGAGAAAAATGTTATTATATTTAGAGAACACCATTATACTAATGAAGTAACATGCCAGTTGCCATATAGTGGCATTCAAGTGTACTTATTCTTTAGGATACTGGAAAAATTATCAAAATTGCAATTCAAAATTATTCACTGAACTTTCAGAAAAAATAACGATTTTATGAACAAAAACAAGAAAAATCAAACCCTCCTCAGTTGATGCAGACTCATTCTCAATTAATGATTTCAACAGGAACATGTGATCAATATTAGATTAGAGCACCCAATATACAAAATTATTGTAGATTATCACATACAAATTTCGGGGGCAACTCACCTTGAATTATTTTATATATTCAAATAAATTGATATGGTTTTCTTCTGATCAATTGCGGTATGGTTGGCTTGGCCAATACTGGAATACTTTTGGAGTTATACTTCTTTTGTTTAGTTGGAAGTTAAATTGGAAGTATGAAGTTAGTCATGAAAAAGGCCCAGACTCTGAGCGTGGTAGGGTTATACCCGAGCAAATATCGTCTAGCTATATTTAAAATCGACAGAAAATCAGTTTATGCACACTAGCTCCGTGATAAATGCACAGTAGTATGTCAACACACTCAATTCCTATAAGGAAACAGGAAATACAAAAATGATTATATATAGGATTTTAAGATCACTTCATACAGTGATTTGATATTCAAAATTCAAATATATATCTTTTATACTGCTGAATGAACCACGGGTCTCAAGTGAGGCGATTAATAATTCAGAAAAAGCTTTTGCAGAAATGTAGATAGTAGCGATCTAGTCTAGTGAATAGGCACTATCAGGAGAGCAAAACTCCCACCATACAACATGAAAACTGCTGAAAGGCGATGCCTGAAAACTATTCACAATAACTCAGACATAATCATACTTCCAGCAGATAAAGACAATGCCACAGAAATTCTCAACACCTCAGACTTTGTCGAGAAGATTAGATCACTATTAAACTCTCCCGAGTATCAGACCACCAAACGTGACCCCACAGCCTATCTCGAGAAGAAGACCAAAACACTTTTTAACACCTCCAAACTATGGGCAGAAACAAAGAAATTCACCATTCCTATAGAAAAATCCTTACGCACCCCTCGTATTTATGGGTGTTCCAAAAATACCAAACATCCCCCTTCGTCTAATTGTCAGCGCTTTTGGATAACCAACTCACAAACTTGCAAAACATCTAGCAATCACTCTTCAGCCTCTAGCCGAAGAAGCTTCAACATATGTACGCAACTTATACCACTTTATAGAAACCTCAAAACACCTAGAATCCAAAGCACCAATATCCTCGTGACGTTTGATATAGTATCCCTCTTTATGAACATCCCTCTAGCAGATATTCTTGACATCCTCAAATCCAAACATAATATACCCAAAGATACCCACCATCGGAGTACATATTACAAACAAGTAAGAGGTGCACCTGTGATCTCCCCTTTCTCCAGTTCCTGCAAATATATACGTGGAGGAATTCTAAACTAATGCCTTAGAGTCTTTTGACCATATTTGGAGCGCGGCACCTAAACATATCCTGAGGCTATTGGATTCTGTCCAAAAAAGGGCAATTCGTCTCGTCGGTGATGCCTCGCTTACAAACTCGCTCACTTGTCTGGAACACCGTAGAAAAGTTGGCGATTTGTCTCTATTTTATAGATATTTTCATGGGCGATGCTCTTCTGAAATATCAACAATCGTTCCTGCTTTGGCAGTCTCTTCGAGACTAACCCGTCAAGTTCAGTCATCACACCCCTTCGTGGTCACTTTGGAGACCTGCAGAACATCACTTTCCAAAGACTCGTTCATCCAACGAACAGCGAGGCTTTGGAACTCATTGCCTAGGGAGGTGTTCCCCGAGGCATACAACCTCCAGAAATTTAAGAAGAACACCAACTCCTACCTTCTTTCCCTTGGTTCCCACGATGTTCTCTGAACATTACAGGATATCCCTTTTCGTGGGAACCAGAACATAAAAAAAAAAAAAAATAAGCCCACTTGTTGGTTCAGATACGTTAACGACATATTCGTCATATGGCCCCATAGCTCCGAAACCCTACATGGATTCCTAGATCATCTGAAGAACCCACTCACCCAACATTAAATTCACAACGGAAACTGAAACCGATAACTCACTTCCTTTCCTAGATGTCCTTATCACCAAAACTAACGACTCCTTCACTCACACGGTGTACAGAAAACCAACACATACCAACCGGTATCTACACAGAACAAAAAAGTGACCTGATTGTAATGAAAAAAAGCCTTACGACAATGTATTTGGACATTATTTTTCAACCGATGCCCTATGTGATCACTATATCAACAGCTGAAGTACTAACGTCTATAGATCAAAAAAAGGAGGGGGCCCAGAACAGAGCCTTGAGGGACACCATGGGAAATGTTCTTACGATTAGAGAGATCCCCACCAAGTCTAACACATTAAGTTCTACCGCCCAGAGAAGATTCGAAGAAGTCCAGTGCCAGGCCTCTAATACCATAGAAATACATCTTTTGTAGTAGGATAACGTGTGAGACACAGTCAAAGGCCTTAGATAGATCGCATAGCGTAAGTTGTGAATGTTTGCCTTTTTCCAGACCCTCGACTATGTCTGACACAACTTTTAGAAGAGCCTGGGTTGTTGATCGATTTTTCCGATAACCAAATTGGCCAGGACATAAGAGAGAGTTGCTTTCGAGGAAGTTATATAGTTGTTGCTTGAGAATTATTTCAATAATTTTACCCAATATCGGTATAATCGAAATAGGTCGAAAATTGTTAATGTCATCTGTGCCTTCTTCAGAACCGGTAAGACCACAGTGTACTTCAGAGTACTAGGAAAAGTTCCGGAGAAAAAACAGTCATTTATTAGAATAGCCAAAGGATCGGCAAGAATGTCTGCTACAGATTTGATAATTTTAATGTTGAGCTCGTAGGCATCAAAAGCGTTGGAATTCTCCATGCCTAGAATAATATCATAAACACCAGCAGGAGTTAGCGGATTTAAAACAAACGAGTGTACAGGAGTTTTTATTGTTTTTAGGTAAGATGTTGGTTCATGGGAAATGAGAGGTAGAGAGCTTATGATTTGCTCGGCAATAGAAGTAAAATATATATTGAATTGATCCACCGGTATATTAGGCTCAATTTGCTTTTTTCTATTTCTATTACCTTCATGGTTGATTATGTTCCAACTGTTCCTCATGACATTCGTGGAGTTGAGTAGATAGCTGTTGTAGGCTTCAGTTTTGCAAATTATTATTTGATTTTTATAATCCCTACTCAATGTTTTGTATGCATTTAGAGAACAAGTATCTCTGTCGACATTTTGTATGGTTTTTAACGCATTTAGCGTATTTTGAGTAAGTTCCTGATTCGCCCAAGTGACTGGTAGTGAATTAGAAACAACGTCTTTTTTCCTTAATGGAAAAATAGAAATCACAAGATCATTTAATAGATCAAGTAGATTCTGCATATGGAACTCAGGAGTAATATTATTGTTTAGAAAGCAACTCCAATTATAGTCCACAAGGTGGGATCTCAACCTATCTAGACCGTGCCTGTGTATTGGGCGGGTCCAGTGAGTCCCATTTCTCCTCGGAATCCTGTCATATATAGTGATAGATTGCCCTCGATGATCGGATAGGCAAGGCTCTGAGACCCCAGAATTAAATTGGCATTTGTCCAGATTAGTCACAACATTGTCCACCCGAGTAGCAGAAGTGGGAGTCACACGTGTATAATCAAAAATTGTAGTGCATAAGTTGAATGACTCCATTAGGTTTTCGAAGGTAGATAAATTCGGTGTTTCGGCAATAGCAAAATTCAAATTGAAGTCACCTTCGATTTATCATCATTGAGATAATGTAAAGCACTTTCAGATAGGCTGAGGAATGTATGGACATTACCATTGCATGATATGTATAAACAAATGATCTTCAAGTGAAAGAGTTCAATAGCACAGAGCTCGATATCGATTTCGGAACAGAAGCGTTCAAGGAAAATTGGTTTACAAGAAATAGAGTTTTTTACATAGATAGCCATGGCATCTCTCGCGTATTAATAACCTCATGTTCGTTTGCGAAATGCATTTGTTTCCTTGTTATAAGGCAAATTTTCATTGTGGAAATGATTCCAATATAACATTAATCATGAAATTACGTTATGGTAATGATTTCGTTGATTATTTAATCACAAAAATGGACTGATTTTCATTATGTTTGGTCATGCTTCAAGGAAAAATACGTTAGGACAATGATTTGTAGTCAATCATTAGTGGTCATTAATATCAGGTCCATCATTTTTTTCTGTGTACACGCCAGCTCTCATCACCATCCAGCTTAAAATCACTCCGTCTTAAACTCTCTCATTCACAGATCTATTCAACTTACCGCAAGAGTTGAAAAAACTGCTCTCCTTCAAAAAGGTTGTGAAACACAAATTTGCAGATCAATCCTCCATCATCAAACCTCCAAAACCCAGCACATAACCAACCACACAAAGCTTTCCTTCCCTATCTCACCGACAAAATTGGCAGAATCTTAGAGAAACGCAACATTAAAGCAATTTTCACAGCAAATAATAAAATATCTGATTTTCTCAGGTCTCCTGAAGATAACATAGCATATGAATCCCAAGGAATAAATGTAATACCATGCTCGAAATGTCTTAGGGCATACATTGGACAATAGATCCTTCTTCGGCCCTCTCCAAGCACTATGAAGAAACAAGCCCCAGAATGGATTTCGACCACATCTGGACCATTGCCACTGAGAGAACCTGCGAGCGAGAGTCATTTGTGAAGCGCTTGAGATCGAAGAACGCCCGAACTGCCTCAACAAACGCGATGATGGACGCAGACTACCCAATACTTGGAAACATCTACTTTCCCACTTTACCGCCTTCCTGCCAAACCAAGCCCTGTCCATAGTTCCGCTCCAGTGAATTCACCTAGGAAAAATACTACAGATCAACCCTCTGATCCTCAGTTCCCTCGAAGAAGTAGGCAGATTTAGACCATAGAGGGAACTAGTGGCGAGTCCTGGGGAGTAGGCGCATTGAGACCCCGGTGTAGTCACAAAATCCTGAACCCTAAGTGACTACAACTGAGGAGTAGCCAGATTGAGACCTCGGTTGGAAATCAGTTCGCACTTTTACTCTTATCAATAAAAAATTTCCACGTTCCTTGAAAATGGCTCAAAAAATGAGAGCCGAAACGTCGAAATTATCAAATTCTAGACGCGGTTCAACCCGAGCTTTCAATATCCAGAATATATATATATATATATATATATATATATATATATATATATATATATATATATATATATTGTTATGTTATGTTATGCCAGTTGTAAATTTTAAAAGACTAAAAACCCACAAAAAGAATAATTACTAGATGGTTAATGGTTTCAAGAGTTTGTTTGTGAATAACTTTTGAAATTCTATGTATATTGTGAGCCTAGGTAGAATATGGATAGATAAAAATGTCAAATTACTATAAAACAATCAATTTCATACACTGTCAAAATTATTATAACTCATAATTGCTCAAAAGACAATAAAAAGTCTAAATTTACAAAATTTTCAGGAATAAAAGTAATCAACACATTAATAAATTTGAAACATACAGTATATGAAACTGTAGCTAACAAAAAGTAGCCAATGATAGAACAGCAAATGTCTTTATAAAAATAGCCAATCAGGGAATAGATGGTCAGGTGTAAAATTGGAAATTGTGAGAGATTAGCAATGAGATGGTATCAGAAGCAATTATTTTTGAAATTTGTAAATAATGATAAGAGTGGAAAAATAAATGTATATATAAATCATGCAATATAAATATAAACAGTGGAAAGTGACAATTTAGTGCACCAATTCAAAAATTCAAATGAAAAAACAAGGAGAAAAGATGTAGCTAGGCGATAGAAAACAAAGCTTCAAGGGAGATCGAAAATAAATTTCCAAGCGGATGCCACGCAAAAATTTTACTGAAAGAAAATTGGAATAATCCCATCATTTGGTAAACAAAACCAATATTACCTTAATGATAACATATCCACGGATCCAAATGCTGATTTCCGCATCTATATAGTTCCTGATTCATGATATTGCAGTCCTGACAGCGATTGGAGAGAGGAGACATCCTGATTCATGGTATAATTAGAACACCAACAGTTCCAACCAGGTATAAAACTTTAATAGTGCTCTTCCGGTCCTGAACTATTTCACCAATAACGAATTTCACATTCGAAGAACTTTATGTCACCCTATTTTGAACAATAACAGAAAACGTCACTCTCACGGAAAAAGTGAGGTTCTGTTTATCTATCCATGATCTGATTTATTATTATCCGTGAATATTTGTTTGATTCACCCTAGTATAAGTTATTTCTCGTAGGCCAGATATTATTAAGTCTTCCTGAATAAAGGAGATAATTGCTTCATGATATTTTGTTGTTTGTTTTCTCACAGTGATCAATAACATATCAAAGACCATTCAATAAACTGAAGTTAGCCAGCAGTAGCAAGTGGCTCTATTGCTTTGAACCGGCCACCTTGAGATAAGGGCGTACCAACTGTAGTTTAGCCGTGGTGGGGAAAATAATAATTGTTGGTAGCGTGACGAGAGAACAGTGACGTTCGCTGGCAATTATTATTACAGCATACAATACAGGGGCAGAAATATCTATTTATATCATATCAATTAGGCTCACAAAGAATAATAGCAAAAATTATTAGCTATCTTACTACATAAAAACAATATATATATAATATTTCCAAATTATCATAACATAATAATTTGGCACCCAAAACGTGGTGCAAAAATATATTAATTATAATAATAATAAAAATATATATATTTCCAAATTATCATACCATAACAAGATATATATATATATATATATATATATATATATATATATATATATATATATATATATATAGTTCAACATTTGTACTGACTGAAGATCCCCGTTATTCCCCACTGTTCATACCAATTTTCAGTCGTTATTTCTAAATTCATATATATTATATATATATATATATATATATATATATATATATATAGTGTTCCAAATTAAGTCGGCACCATTGCCAACTCCGTTATTATTGATGCTACGATTTCGGTTAAATGGGCAAACTGGTAGCATTTTTAGTGGCCTTCTCGATGCCGAAAACAAAAAAAAATTGACAGTCGCGTTATCATAATATTTCATAAAATGATATTTTTTTCAATGGAACACCCTATATTTTTTCATCCATTTTGATTCGTAATAACATTCTCAACAACAAAGCTCATATCACTTTTCTTCCTAAAGTGGAAAATGAGCGACTTGTGTGGAAATATTTCTTTCTTTCACTAGTACAAAAAATTTCTTTGTTTTGGCGAATAAAACCTCATGATTGTCCAAACACCCATTTTTTGTACTTATACGAATGACAATATTTTGTTACTAATAGCAAAATAAAAAATTGCGCTGGGATGTGAACTCGTGAAACCCGTGATCATCATGTCGCCAAAATAAAGCATTCTACTGTGCCCGTACTATGTTTCCGATTCTCCCAACATTAAAAAATGTTCAGGAGGTTGACACATATTCCGATATGTTTTGTAAGAAATTAGCATTATGCGATTATTGCACATAGGAAATTATGTCTCTACTAAGGACATATCTTCAGTTTTTCTCTATTATCTCAGAAACCTCCACTTTTAGGCACATGGAATATGACTTTTGGGTTGAGTATCGATGAGCCGAACTGATGTCAAACGCTCATTTGTGCATTCACTTGTCCACTACGCCACTGGTTTATGAAAATAAAAAATTATAACTTCAAATTAGCACGTTGATAAACTTTGATTAGTGTACCAAGTTTCAAATGTTTTCCTTCAGGAATTTTGGAGAAAACAAATTAAATCTTAATTTTTTTCGTACATTCGATACGCTGTATTTTAGGACATACCTTGATAGCAACTTTTCACCTCGAAATGAGGTGAGGAATCGGAGTTTGTCGGTCTTATTCTGACTCACCCTGTATATATGTGTTTGTGTGTGTGTACTTACCACCAGAAAAAAATGCAGATGCAAAACATGATAGGTACCTAAAAAATAGATGGATTGCGAGAACCAAAATGAATTAAGCTTGCCATTCACTTTCACTCCAATTGGTCTGTTTATTTTGATGGTTGCAGCAATTGAAATGTTTATTGAATGAAATCCATCCCGTTTGCATTCCATTCACAATTCACACGATCCAATTTTATTAGAAAGTGGAATCGTCAGCTCATTTTCTTATTAAAAATACAGTTGTGATAATTTCAATTAGGATCCATTTCACTGGTTTAATTGATATTTGTTTCCATCAGTTTCATCATTGTGAAACTAGATGCATTCAAGTTTGTGTGTATACAATGTATGTTTTTGTTATTTGAAATTCCCATGATTTTATAAATGAGAAGGCTAACCACAACACAAAAAAGCAATAATCTCTCAGCCTGGTCCATCCTGAGACGAGTTCTTTGGTACTCTTGATTCAGAATTACAACGTTGCCGTTGAGTTTTTATTGGTAGAATATGAATATACATAGTAGTACATTATCACTGTTAACGAGAAAGCAGCATATAGAGTATTCAAATCATTTCGCTGGTATAAGATACTATACTTACTAACGAGTGCAGAAAGGGTACTTTTATAGCAAGTTCGTTGAAAATGACTTTCTCCAAACTATTGTTTTTTTAAACTAATAAATCTTTTTTATCTACTAGTATGCGACAATGTATCGTTTTCCACCAGTGTAAAAAAATAGGTACTTATTTTTTTATATATGGAACTAAAGAGAAAATAATATATTATATACCGCGAGACTAAAGTGACCCGTTTATTCCCACGAGTGCAGTTTGTTCCCGAGGACTCTGCCCGAGGGAACAACCATTCAAGGGATTAAGTCACCTGAATGTATTGACTATTTTTTATTGGTTTCTACTTTCAGAAGAGATTTTTCTATTTTTGAATTTCACTTCCATGAAGATAGAACAGTGAAAAATCTAATATTTTAGTTAAAAATATTTCTCATTCGATTTTACTTAAAAAATATATGACATTAAGAGAAAGTAGTGAAGAAATTGTGATTCTATATATATATATATATATATATATATATATATTGTTATGTTATGTTATGCCAGTTTAAGTTTTAAAAGGAAAAAACCCACAAAAAGAATAATTACTAAATAGTTATTAGTTTCAAGAGATTGTTTTGACATAATTTTGGAAGTTCTATTTATTTGTAAGCCTATGTATAATATGGATAGATAAAAATGTCAAAATACTATAACACAATCAATTTAATACACTGTCATAATGATTATAACCCATAATTGGTAAAAAGACAACAAAAAATCTAGATTTACAAAATTTTCATGAATAAAAAGTGATCAACACATTTATAAATTTGAAACATACAGTATATGAAATTGTAGTTAACTAAAAGTAGCCAATGGTAGAACAGCAAACTTCTTGATGAGAATAGCCAATCAGGAAATAGATGGTCATATGAAAAATTGGAAATTGTGAGAAATAACAACGGGGGAAAGCAATTATTATTGAAATTTGTACATAGTAATAAGAATGGGAAAATAGTTGTATATATAAATTATATAAGATGAACCCAAACAGTGAAATGTGACAATTTGGTGCGCGAATTCAAACATTCAAATGAAAAAGAAGAGGGAAAATTGGTATCCAAGGGAGCAACAAACAAAGCCACAGGAGATCGAAAAAAATTTACAAGGGAATGCCACGCAACATTTTGGGAGAAAGAAAAATGAAATAATTCTAACATTAGAAGAAAAAAACCAATATTACCTTAATAATACAACATATCCAAGTGTCCAAAGCTGATTTCTGCATCTGTATGGTTCCTGATTTATGGTATTGGAGTTCCTGATAGAGCTTGGAGTGAGAAAGGATCCAGTTTCAGGGATTATCTTGAACACTGACATCTCCAGCAGGTATAAAAACTTTAATAGTGCACATCCGGTCCTGAACAATTTCACAAATAACGTATCTCACATCTGAAGAACTTTATTTCACTTTATTTTGAACTATAACAGAAAACTTCACTCTCAAGGAAAAAGTGAGGTTCTGTCTATCTATCCATGATTTGATTTTAATGATTATCCGTGAATATTTGTAGATTCACATTAGTATAAGTTATTTCTCGTAGGCCAGGTAAAATTAAATCTTCCTGAATAAAGGAAATAATTGCTTTTTGATACTTTGTTGTTTGTTTTCTTACAATGATCAACAATCATAACAATGACCATTGGATAAACTGAAATTAGACAGCAGTGGTTAGTGGCTCTATTGCCTGAACCGGCTATCTGAGGTAAGAGGCGTACCAACTGTTGCTTAGCCGTGGTGAGAAAAGTGATAACAATTGGCAGCAGCGTGACGAGAGAACAGTGACGTTCGCTAGCAATTATTATTACAGCATACAATACATATACAGGGCGAAAATATCTATCTATATAATATCAATTTGGCTCACAAAGAATAGCAAAAACTATTAGCAATCTTCATTATATAACAACAACTATTGTTATTCAATTTATCAATACATAACAAATTGGCACCCAAAGTGTGGGGTGAAAATATATAACATAAATATATTTGTTATATCATCAATATATAACAATATATACTATTTTTTACTTTCGGAGGAATTATCATTAAAATTAGGTGACCTGTAGGTATAAATTTGAAAAGGCCTTGACAATGTTACAAATCAATTTCACAAGTATTACTTTAATATTTGATTGATGACAACTGACAACGTTTTCACTTAGCAAATAGAAATGTTACATTGATGGTGTTTTTGAATATTTCAATGAATATTGTTACAAAACTGGTGTTCAAAAAAATAGTCCGATAAATTCAATCCGTTTTATTACACTTTGAAACATAAACAATACAAATACTTGTTCACCCAGGGTATTTTCGTGACTTCCGTAACAATATGCTAGGATACTCACTTTAGTCCTTAGGAGTTAAATGAACCACTTTAGTCCCTGTTTGGAGGGCTAAAGTACTCACTTTAGTCACGGAAGTGCAAAAAATATATAAACGTAAAGATGATGTGAAACGTCTGATTTAATAATAAATAATAATTAACCAGTACGAAAAAGTTTAGTGTAAAATTTATATTTGACACTTATTTATCTATATACACGCAATAATATACATATACCTAGACAAAATACTGTAGATTATAAAAACTCAATATCCTAAATGTCGAGTACAAATATGATTGAATTTTTGACGTAATTATGTATTTGATTATTAAATTATAGAAAAATAAAAGAAATTTATAAAAGAGAGTTTAACAAGTACAAATACAGTACAAAAATACAGTGTCATATAAATAAATAGAAAGTTTTACCAAGGCAGTTTCACTGTTTTTCACGTCTTTTTTTACATTGAAGTAAATTTTTTGGTCAATGACTTTATTCTTATTACTTTCAACTTGTTAGTTAGCTTTTTTAGTTTTTTAAACTATATTTTTTTGTGTCTACTGATGAAACATCGCGCTTCAATTGTTTTTTTGCACTTTCGGGACCAAAGTGAATCCCTCCAAACAGGGATTAAAGTGGTTCATTTAATATAAAGAGTTGAGAGAGGATAAGTACATTGTGTTTATACTGATACAAGGCATTTGATAAAGTTGATCACGACATACTCTTTAATAAAATTAAGAGATATGGATTCAGCGACAAACTTCTTAGATTACTAACTTCTTACCAGAGAGAAAGATATCAATATGTCGAATTGGGCAGAAGATCCATATATATTCAGATCAAATCAGGAGTACCTCAAAGCTCAAATCTAGGCCCGCTTCTCTTTACATTGTTCTTCAATCTTCACGACTGGGTACTTTTAGAATCTAAATCCCCCATTACTTGTTTTCTAGTAGTATTCGTTCAGCTGATATCTCTTCAGATATATGTATATGTACAATATGTCGACAATTTTAGTGGTGTGTTTCGAAATAAAATTCAATTACAGTAAAGTTAATGAGATAAAACATTTTGTAGAATTAATCCTTATAAAGGATAATGCTCAAAATAAAGGCAACGTGTCATCTTTGGATTGTATGTGAGATAAACCATAAATTTCAAATTATCTGAAGTCTCAATGATGCCATACAGAAAACTATGGCAAGGGCAAGACGACCTCCTTACATATTTACGAGAGAAAAGGCAATGATGGTCCAGAGTATCAACCATTTCATCGCAAGTGCAGATATGTGGGACAAAAACTGGTGGGCCTCTTTGCAGAGCAACAGAATCTCTGAAGGGAGAATCGTCCATAATAAATCATTTGTCATAGAAACCATATCATAACCTTTTGGAACAACATATTTTATAAATTTTCAGCAATTGTCATAAACATGAAATGAACCCTCAATTTAGGAAAAGTCTTCGTGTTATAACTTACGAGCTGTGGATAAAATATTGTATTGCATTTCATGACTTATTAACATATAAAACACTCAAGAAAAGCAAGCACTAAATCTGCCCTCTCGTATTGCTTTTATTTCGTGTTTTATATGGCTAATAAAAAACTTATATAATAAAAAACTATTTACTAATAGTGGTTCTATTAGTGCACTAGTGGATTTTATCATTTCTCTAGTGGATTTCATACCTCTTGACAGGGCTCTCGAAAGCTTCTATTTAAAAAAAGAAAAACATTCTCATTTATCCATACACAATATCTATCAGATGTAGTTCAATGTTCAGCGTGGCTTTAATAATAATAATAATGAATGAGTTTTTTCCATTAGGATCATATACATGATATTGGAAACGACATAGTGTAAAATACTTAATAAAAAAAACCTTTTTAAAAACAAGCTTTCATTCAAATACCCTAAAAAGTACAAAATAATTGGTTTGGATGTGTGACGTAGATTATTCCGTCAGTTCTAGATTCAAGAGCTTGTCGCGCAAAGTTTTCATTTCGAATACAGATGCGACAAGCTTTTGAATCTATAACAGATTTACAGATTTTTATTCAGAGTAAAAGTGTACATAACATGATATACAGTGATTTATCTTAAAGTTTCTAATTGGACCACAAAACTGCACCTAAGCATACTGAATGCTTGTTTTGTGCTTGTCTGCAATCCTCCAGAAACATTGAGATTGTACAGAAATTCATTGATGGTGATAGTTTTTTTTTTTTATAAGTATAAGACATTTATATACAATATATTAGGTACATGAAGGCAAGATTAACTTATTGTTGAGTGATATGTTCTTAAGAATAGGTGGGTACTGTTTTTTTTTTTTAAAATTTTTTTTTTTTTTAATGTCAAAATGATGTGTTTTATAAATAGATTTATTGTCTTCATTTCAGGAGGTAGAATATTATAGAGTTTCGGCCCAAAGAAGAAAATAAATCTTTGTGTATGACTCTTTTTGAACATTGGTATATATATTTCAAGTTTGTCTAGTGATCTGGTATTTTTTATGATTTCCATGGGACGACTAAAACGACTTACGTTGTGGAACATCCATTCCAGGCATTGATAGGCATATAAGCTTCTAATGTCTAGTATCTGCAACTGCTCATACAGTTGTACAGTAGAATGTAGTTTAGGTTTTTTAAATATGATTTTTAGAATTTTGTTTTGCATTGACTGGAGTTGTATAACTCACGGTATAACCTACGTCACACATCCAAAACAATTATTTTGTACTTTTTAGGGTATTTGAATAAAAGCTTGTTTTTAAAAAGGTTTTTTTTATTAATTATTTTATTTTGCGCTTTTTAGTAAGTATCCCTAACACCCACATACCAATTTTGAATCGAATCAGACCATAATTACAAAACTCGTTCGCCATCTTGGAGCCGCCATCTTGAATTTGTGAATTTTCCTAATCTCCGACCCCGAAAACCCCCACATACCAATTTTGAATAGAATCGGATCATAATCACAAATCTCGTCCGCCATCTTGGAGCCGCCATTTTGTTTTTTTTCTCTAATAAATGCATAATGAATTGTCACGGGAACTATGAACACCTGCCAAATTTCACGGTAATCGAACAACTAGAAGTGGGTCAAATTTAACTTGCAAGATTTGGTGACAAACATCGGGACAGGTGAAACTAAATAAAAGCTTGTAATTGTAATAAACAGAAAACATACACGTGAAATATCAACGATTAGTTCTGATATTCAAAATATTCCAAAAAACTATAAAAACAATTGGTAACAAAAATTATTTTAAAGGCGATTTGAACTTTGTTGATGTCTTCTCATTCTTTATAGTGCTGGGAAGGAGTTGAAAAGTTTGATGCCTATGTAAAATAGGCTATTCTCGAATGTAGATGTTTTATGTTTGGGTACCCTAGTCTTCCTGCCTTATAGGATAATTGTGAATTTGTGAATTTTTTTCGAACATTTCCAGATGGTTGCCAACAAACAGTATCATGTAAATA
Organism: Gonioctena quinquepunctata; assembly: GCA_018342105.1. NCBI lineage: Eukaryota > Metazoa > Arthropoda > Insecta > Coleoptera > Chrysomelidae > Gonioctena > Gonioctena quinquepunctata. The sequence goes on along the minus strand of JAFIRS010001723.1, from coordinate 204,726 downwards.
CTTGGTAGAGTTAGGATCTTATGATGTTGAAAGGATGAGTCTTCTTCCAAGACCGAATATGAGTCTGATGATTCTTTTTTGAGAGACGAAAATCCTTCTGGCATATTGTGAATTGCCCCATAGTATGATATTGTAAGATATGCGAGAATATATCAATGCATAGTAGAAATTCAGGAGCTGTGAATTTCTAAGTGTATTTTTTAACTGTAGGATTGCATAATAACCATTGTTAATTTTTTTCGATATAAAATTTATGTTTGTTCCCAACTCATATTGGAATCCAGATATGATCCCAAGAATTTGGTACTATCAGCTATCTTAATAATATCGTTCTTTATTCTCACTTGGCGCTGATTCATAGGTATGAATTGAATGAAATTGGATTCATACCGTTTTTCCGGTGTTTACTATTAAAAAAATCCTCCTGTACCGCACTCACGGAATTCATGAGAATATTCAATTTCATTTTGAGTTCCTCAGGGGTCTCAGCATCCGTTGCTAGTGTTGTATCATATGTATAAAGGAAAATATTCTCCGTACTCAAGTATAATGGAAGATCATTTATGAATAGACGTAATATGAGTGGAAAACACTGTGGGACTCCACTGTTCATATTATACATACACTGTCCTATTTTTCAAATATGAATTTAGCCGGAGAAGTAGTTGATTTTTGTTATATAGGTATTACAAAAAAATAACTTCATTTTTATGGTGGATTTTTCAATTTTCAGAAATATCTTTCAGTTCAATATTCCATTGAGAATGTTTTCCTTTTCAACATGAACAATACCTCTCGAAAGATTATCTTGAACGATGGAAGATAGTCTGATTTTATGAACACGCTGTTCATGTTTTCAAACAAATCAACATCTGTTTATTTTGATAAAAGAGCCCATTTATCGAAGTAACGAGTAAAAAAAGCTCACATCGGCAACTACGCATTACGTTGCATTCTCCACTCCCCACCGTCGTCTTGTACTATACGCATTCAGTAATGGCGGTGGCGCCCCAGTTGTAGAACTCTCAAATCTTGTCAGTTTGTTTTCGCCGTTACTTTGTGTATTGTTTACGATTTACGAAAATAACGAATTCGTGATTTTATCTCGAGTGTAGTGTTGAAACAAAAAAGTGCATCCGAGTGAATGAGCGTTTAAATCTAGAACGATACAGTGCAGTGTTTAGAAGGCCAATAAAAGCTATGTGGATTTGACAGCTACCTCGGATTTTGCGTCCCTGGAATTTTGTCCGCATAGGTGTAGAAGTAGAAAGTAAGTGCATATAGCATCAGAATGAGCAATAAGTTGACCGAATGGAGTTTCTAAAATTCCGTGACGGTTTCTAAAAGCAATCTCGATACTTGCTAAGAGATTGTCAAGTTTTCAAAGTGCATTCTTATGGCACACCCTTCTCCAAAGAACATCTTGTAGATTGTTGATCAATTCCCATGCTGCCTGTCAAAAGTAATGTTTACATACACTTGAAAGAATATTGCCGTTTTTGTTGTAGTTGAAAATATGCGTCCGAAAAAAGTATAACTTGACTGTTTGAGATAGTTATTTATAAATATAAAATGAGTGTAATATACTTAATGATTATATATACCAACCTATCTACAAGGCTATCTCTTCGACATTCTCATCCGTTTTCATCGTTTCGAAAATTCCATTACTAGATAGGTAATTACTGCACAGTTCAAATAAATTAGTGGAGATGGGTAGAATTATCTTCCAAATAATCTAATTATTTGCTTGCCACAATCACGCCAATCCTAGATACTGGTGTACCAACAAACGTTAAACCAAAGCATATTCTAACCGTTGGTTAATTTATTCCTAGTACCTATAACCGGAGGTGAAAATACCGGGCCTAAACGTTTTTTTTTGTAGAGAATATGAAATATGATTATTGAATCTTTGTTGTTGTTTAGTTAGACATTTAAGTTTGATGCTGAATGGGTATTTAAAATAATATTGATAACTGCATCTTAGGAGTATTTTGAGTGTTTATCGACCTTGAGACTAGCGGTGCTCTATTCATTATGATAGAAATATTGATAGGTATGTTTGTTCAATAATTTCACTAAATTTCAGACATGAAACGATTCATAATCTTGAACCTCATGAACCAATATTCATATTACCTACCTATATATCGAAGAATTGAATATGAGATATGTACCTACCTACTTAATTTTGACTATCCGAAAATGCCTGTCGCTAGATCAACTATACTTAAAAGACGCCAGTGTCGGACTGGCCCTAATCCGAATTAAATTTTCTCATTGATATCCAATCCTATGAATTGTTCTCCAAAATCCAAATATTGCCAATTGAGGAATTGGCTTCGCCAACTTCAAAAGAATGGAATAAATATACCTATATAATAAAAATGAATCTTGATTATTTGTCAGCGCAAACGTGACACTGGCTAGACCGATTTGTTTTTTTTTAAATGTTCGTAATAGCCCGAAGATGGTTGATACGGAAATAAAAATTAGGAAAGTTGCCTGTAAATTGGAAAATTCGGGTACCTATACTTATAAGAAATTTGGCTAAGAAAAAGACTATCGAGTCATTTATTACCTATATGAAGTTAGCGAGACAACTCCGAAAAAGTTGATAACAGATTATTCCATAATTTGCCGCCTTTTTGTCGCTAATTAGTTGCGAAGAAAAAAAATTTGTCGCTCTTTTTTTTTTTTAAATATGTAATTAAAAATTAATTTCGTTTAAGTTCCAGAATCTGCCGGTTTTTTTCGTAATTAGTTGCGGAGAGAAAAAACTATTTTTTTTAAAATTATACGATGTTTCAACAACTCCCGTTATTTTTATCTTTTCTCACATTTTAGGCACAAATTGCTGCTTTTTTTCGATAATTAGTTGTGGAAAAAAAATATTCGTCTATCCTTTCTTTCAAAAATTTGCAATGTTTTGATAACCTTAGATGAAGTTAGCGGGACAACTTCCGTCTTTTTTTATTATTTTAAACGGTCTTATTCAGCTTACAGTCTTGTTTATTTGTGGGGGTTGAATCTAGTAATTGAAATTGTATTCCTTTCCTGTTGAGCTATTAATCTGAAATTTGGTACGTACACCCCTTTAGTTCTGATGACAATACAATTATGTACATTCAGTATCATTGTAAATCCAAGATGGCCGTCGCCACAAAATGGCGGATGACATATTTTGTTCAACTCCCTCAATATGGGTATCAATGAAAGGACTGAACCAGCACAAAGATAGTACTCCGTGAAAAAATTTCAAATCGAAGGTGGTCGCCACCACAAAATGGCAGATTTCTTTGTTTTTCAATCCCCTCAATATGGGTATCAAATGAAAAAAAAATGTCTCGAAACCATACTGAAACAGGGAGAAGAATTATTGTGTGGGGTATATGAAGTATTCGAAATAGGAAAAGTGGTTCCTAGAAATTGATTATTTAGCAATTTTTTTTTAAATTTATTCAATAATTTATGTTTTGTCGAGTTTTACCCATTATAGATATGACCATAACTTTTTCATACTTTTCAGTCACGATAGATATAAATATAAACATAGCATTGATACCCGTTTTTGATTTCTCAGTGTCGACAATTGGTCCTCATATATGTCGGCGATTGGTTATTCATATTTTTCAGGTGTCTAAAATTGGGGCATCTGATATGCGTTTTCATTTATTTAATTTGAATTATTTCACCGTGTTATGATAAGTTTTTCTTGTCTGTTGAAATGGAAGTTACAAAGATTCAGAAACTGAATATCGCAACCACGTAAAAATTCCCCTTGAGTTCGAAAAGTATTTGTCATTTTCACGAATACCCTATTGTATGGATATTTATGACCAACCTAATAATTAGTGGGAAATTTGAAACTTTGATTATGTTGAGTTTTGTTCATATTGTGGGAATTTTGGGGAAAAAGTTTCAGTTTCAAAATGTTATTGTAAATATTGCTCAAATTATCCAGGTCTGTATTTTTGTTTATACTGTTGGTATCATTCTTGATGGAAAACATTTCTTTAAATAACCATTTATGTAAGTTATTCTCTGTGCAAAGTACTTCAAAATGGTTGTAATCCAAAATGTGCTCACTGGAGATGACATTCTCAGCCAGTGCCAAAGTTAATTTTTGTATTGCTATCACTTTTATGGGACGTTAGGCGTCCAGACAAAGTTCTTGATGTTTGTCCAATATATGCTTTGTCACAAGTCTGACAGGGAATTTGGTAAACGACATTTGATTTTTCCATCCTTTTCCAAGGTTTCAATTGGCAAGTTTCAGAGGGGAGACTATTAGTAGTAGGGACGATGCGTTGGGCAATTTTGATATTCTCATTTTTGAAGACATTTATAAGCTTTAACGATTGAAAATATGGTAACATACAGAAAAAATAAGTGATTGAAACACTTTTGGTTAGGAGGAAGAACTGAGAAAAGATAGATATTACAGAAGTTGTTTCGCTAACTTCATATGAAGTTAGCGAAACATCGCATATTTTTTTTATAAATAGATCGACAATTTTTTTTTCTCCGCAACTAATTAGCGACAAAAAGGCGGCAAATTATGGATACTTCGGAACTGTGAAAAAATTGAAATTACGGAAGTTGTTTCGCTAACTTCATATGAAGTTAGCGAAACATCACATATTAAAAAAAAAAAGAGCGACCAATTTTTTTTCTTCGCAACTAATTAGCGACAAAAAGGCGGCAAATTATGGAATAATCTGTTATCAACTTTTTCGGAGTTGTCTCGCTAACTTCATATAGGTCCGATTTGGCTAATTGGTTTTTTAAATGTTCCTAATACTGCGAATGAGGTTTCAGGGAAAGAAAGGATTTTTAGAAAAGTTATTGGAAATTTCTCTGTCTTGAAAAAGTTTTTAGGAATATATAATATATAATAAAAATGAATGTCTGTTTGTTTTGGTAAGCTCATAACTTGAGAACGGCTGGACCGATTTGGCAATTTTTTTCGGGAAAACGTGGTAAGGGGAAAACGGTATAATGTGATAACGGGATAACGAAAAACGGAATAAATGGAAAACGGGAAGCGAGCAGAGTCAAAGGCATAACCTAGATGGAACAACAAAAAAACATAGGAAAAAATAAATTCTACGCGGACGATAGTTTTTAGGTTTTTTTTAGGGAATATAGAAATTTGAAAAGGACAACTTTTATCGGATCAGCTAGTTTTAAATAAAACTTAAGTAAATTAAAAATTAAAAAAAAAACCCGCAAAGACAACTTTTTAAAAGTAAAAAAATAATATGTATTGGCCCCTTGAGTTTAATATAAGTAGTAATTTTGACTATCCGAAAATGCCTATGGCTGGACCAATTATAAAAGACGACAGTTTCGGACTAGCCATAATTCGAATTAAATTTTTTCATCTATACACAATTCTATGAATTGTTCACCAAAATCCAGTATTGCCGATTGAGGAATTTCTGCACCCTCTCTAATCTACTAGACATGAATGATATCCCAGCTGATATCGTATGTTCAACAACAAATACCAAGATGGATCCACACACTGTATATATTCAAAACTGAATCTTGAAAAGGGAAACATTCTCAATTGAATATTTATTGGAGATATTTTTCTGAAAATTGAAAAATCTACGACAATAATGAAGTTATTTTTTGTAATATCTAACAGAAAACCACTACTTCATCGGCTTAAGCCACGCTGGACATCAAACAAATCAAACTGAATCTTGTCCAATGTATCTGTCACTCACTCACAATAGACTATCTAAGTTGTACGTCAGACACGGTGGGCAGAGCTTACGAACCTTTCCATCGAAATTGCAAATGCCTTTTGTCCTAGTGAGGCCAAATTTTGGATTTTCCATCATATTTTATAGAGAGCGAGATAGAGAGGTAAGGGTTATAACATATTTATGGCTTATTTAGATAGTTGAAGTTATGTCATTGTTTTGGTCTAATTCAAAAATAATTAAATTTAAGACTGGGTTATATTTTTTAACCGACAAAACCAAAAAGGAGGAGGTTCTCTAGTCGACGCGTATATTTAATTATTTTTATAATAATTTTTTTATGTATGATCACGCATAACTTTTTACTGAGGCGTCCGATTCCGGTAATTACTTTGAAGTTGGTCCCATTTGAAATCCACCCCTAAGGGTAGCAAAATGAAGGATATTGATCACTCACCCTCTGAATTCTTTTCCGTTAACTGATTCTATCAGGCATAACTTTGTACTGGGATCTTCGATTTGGATGATTTTTCTTTTATCAGCTAGGGTATACCTCATAGTTGATCATATTTGGATTTCGAATGGAATTATCCACTCTTACGGGTAGAAAAATAGGGGATAATTGATTTTTCACTTGTGAACATTGGCACACAATGACAGATCGCTAGTGTCATTATCACAATCAGTATATTCTATGAGAGGATGGAATGATATACAAAGTAATGAAATAAACTAACCAGAACAACAAAAATAATTTATATTACAACAAATAGTAAAAGTGGATAATCATATTATTTAACTGGTAATAGTTGAAGTACGGTGACCCGATCGCACCAATGCTGCTCCTTTTTTCACAAACTGATTCTCGAAAACGATGTGGCTTGAAATGGGTAAAAACCCAGTTGCAACCACTTGATCCATCACGAATATAAAACAGTTTTCAACTTGACAATAAATAACATGTAAACACTACGATGACAGGCAAATTACGTATTCGCAGTGCACGTGTTCAGTCGTTTAAATGAGGTTCACAGACTACTCGTCTCAATCTGCGTTTTATTCATTACTCGGGCAATTTCCGAAACCAGGGCTCAATTTAATTCAAAGGTTATACATGCCGAATCACAACGTAACCGCAGTTTTCACGTTTGTAACAAACAAATTTGAACTGGTGCCCTTTAAAAACACTCTATCGCGCTATCTGGAATAATTCGCCAGATTCCGCCACTGCGGCGCCACTTACAAAGGTGCTTTATGTCCATAAGTAATCCTTATTTCTCTACATAAATGATGGGAATTCCCAAATTTGGCCTTTTTAGTTTATCCACCCTTATTTATAATACATTTACGAATAAACTGAAAAATAAAAATTCCTTATGAGGATTTAACATGCATTTGCATTTTCGATGGAAAGGTTCGTAAGCTCCTCCCTTTTGTGACGACAGACTTAGGTAGTCCATTGATATGTGAAAAAGAAGTAATGATAAAATTAGTTGAATGAAAATTAACTATGGCAAACGATGAAAATGTATTGGCTCGAAAGATAAGGGATAATTCCAGATGAGGAGAAACACCAATTATGAACATTGGTTAATGATGAAGCTTCGCTCGCAAGTATGCAGAAAGTCCATTCAAGAAAGCTTTCACTTAGAAGAACGAAAGAAATCTATTTAAAAAAATAAAGTGAAGTAGAAGTTGAACAAAAGAGAATAGGAGAGCAGAAAGAGAACTCAAATAAAACAAAAAGAAACCGAAAAATACACAAAAACTTAAAAATGAAAAAAAAACGAACTATCTCTGATAAGGAGTTTTCAGATAGAATTAAAACCCAAAAGGACACTTTAGAACAAAAAGTTTGTGATACGGTTTCTAACTTGAGAAAGATATGGTTCAAATAACATTTCTTAAAGTGAGACCCGAAAATTAATTTATATGGCCACCAAAAGGGGACAAAGTCATTGTTAATATAAAATACTTATTTTATGGCCCATTAATTTTATATAGCAACCTGGTCCATCGGGAAATTTAATCAATGTATCATATACTGATGATAAATAGTTTTGATATCGAATCGGCATTTTCATTTTTGCCCTGCCAATTATTGGAGAATAATTAATCTCACAATCATAAATCTTCTTCTTTTACAGTAGAACTTATAGAACCAGTTCGATAATTTTATCAAAACCAAAATAAAATGAAATGAAAGTGCCAATATTTTGTGGTAATTGTTGAACTTTTATCAAATATTGTGATTGCTACAAAATATGCATTTTTGCATATTATGAGTAAAATCATCAGAGCTCATAAAGTCTCTGATTTCGGGGTCCGATTGGGCCACTCCTATCCTTAATATGAAGTTGGGTTATCAAATCGAAATTCGCAGACTCCAATCCCCTAGCTTTCCGCATGCAACCGCAAAATTACAATCTCCACAAAAATGTTTGTGTGACAGCTGGTTGAATACCGTCTGTTTTTATCCCATATCATGGCCATGTAATTGTGAGGGGGTATATGTACCAGATGACAAATTTTTCGAGAATTTCCGAGCTGATTTTAGGGCATGACTGAAAAATGATGTTTTAAATCATGTACTTGGTTCGAACCAATCGGAAATAAACGTGTTTTTTAAATGATCAAATATATCCATTTATCCAATCATCATTTGAATAAATCAAAGGGATACTCTAACCTGCCTAACAACACTCGTAATTTTACACTCGATATTGGATAACAGTTCTCAATAAAAATTATCAATACGGGGTAGTCTTCACTTCACCAGTTTTGTTCGTGGTTATCATAAAAAATTACTTGAGGATTAATTACTTAGCATCCTGTTAGACGTAGATTAGTGAGAATTAAACAGTAAAAACATTAAAATGTTTTTAATGAAAATAATAATTGCATCCTTGTAGAGAAAAATAGAGATCGATTTTATAGTCCAGAGAAATAATAAAATAATTCCGTTAATAACTTAATGTCTTAAAAAATGAATTCAGTTTTAATTTAAACGATCCCTCTATTATATTCACTAGATAGTGTGCAAGTCCTGTAATACCTCTATAATCTTTTTTATTTACCTACTTCAATTATGATGCTCTCACTTCAATGAGTTAGTTATTTGCATATTTTTATTATCTGCTTGCTTTGCAAAGTATCCAGACAATTGTCAATAGAATAAATTACACAATTAAGATTCGCTTAGTTACATTAATTAAAATTATCACCTTCTTGTTGAAATCAGGACTCTATAGGGAAGGAAATCGACCGATGAGGGCGCCACCGTTTTCTACAAATGGCGGCAAAAAGAAGTTATCAGTTATATTTGAAAGTTGTTTGCATTTAGGACTCTTTAGTGAAGTGGCAGAATATGTCCGGGATAATCCAACTAATAGCATGAACTACCTATTAAATTGTAATCCAATTTCGATATAATTTTTTGGGCGCTATTAAGTACCTCGACGATATGACTCATTCATCAACCCAGACTTTGTATTTGGTGTGTCTTTCATTACTCTATGTTTCATCGAGGTAATATAAAATATATGCAAGGATGCAATTTTTATTAAAAACATTTTTGTTTTACTGTTCAATTCTTTCTAATCTACGTTTAACAGGATGCTAAGTAATTAATCCTCATGATGTAATTTTTTTATGATAATCACATACAAAACTAGTGAAGCGAAGACCCCCGTGTTGATATTTTTTATTGAGAACTGTTATCCAAAATAGGGTGTAAAATTATAATAAAATAACTAATAAAAAAACTTTTTTGTACGATCATGCAAAAAACGAAACTTTATTGAACTATATTCAATGAAAAGAGGTTCTTTATTGCACTGTGCAATAAAATGTTTATTGCACTCATCTGTCATTTGTGATCATGACAAACATAAACCTCAAATCGACGCAATTTTTTGTACGCTTTTTATTTTCCTACACTCAGTGCCATCTGGATAAAACATGGCGGCCTCCTCGGACAACTTCACGTCGAGTGCAATAAACACTTACTTTTTGCACTTGTTCCATAAATAACTATTTAAAGACAAGCTTTTATTCAAGCCGTGTACTAAAACGTGTAAAATAAGTTTGAGTAATCGCTGACAATGATTTAATTATTTTTTGTTGAATTATTTGGTTTAAAAAAAAAATTTGATTGGGCAGTGATTGGTTGGTAAGTATTTAATTTTTACCGAGGGGGAAACAACTCTTCAAATACATAGAGAATTAAATATTTCGGCACGGCTTTCAGTTTCAGTAATTTAGTATCAACAAATACCACTTCATACTTTAAATACTACTTTCATTCCAAAAATATCCACTCCATACTTAAAATATAATTTTCACTATCAAAAATTTAAAATTTTCAATATTTGTCAGTATTCCCAAGAAATTTTATGTTTAACATTGTTTAATTTTATTAATATATAATGAATCAGTTACAATTATTTTTTTTGTACATGCTCCACAAAATGCCTACTTTGGATACTGAAAATAGTCCGCAAAATACCACTATTTTTGTTTATTCAGAAAACTTATAATTAACATCTTAAAAATGTTTGGGACGCAATAAACTATAGAATATTTTAAATTTCGTAGTGACAGCACACGTTTTCTTCAAAATATTCTTTTGGAATGCTTATTCATGAAAAATGAACACTAATATTTGACAAATGTGTCATTGATAAACAATCGCTTGCTAGATTTTTGCCCAACTTCCTTACACCACTAGTGTATATATGGTGATAGAAAATGTATGTACGGCGAGGAAATATGTGTAGCATTGATGTTCTGTTTATTAGGAAAGCTAAAAAATGGTGTATGCAACACGTACGCAAATGGCTTTGGCGGACATCATCTTCATATTCGGATTCGTCCGCTAAAGCCTCACTTTGCGAACTTGTTACATAAACTACTATTATTACACGCTTTATATTAGCTTCACTTGTATGTTTGTTTGTTTGTAACCGACTCCTTTGGGCGCGATTTTGACCCACTTCCAGACGTCCGAATGATTTGAAATTTGGCAGGTGTACATAATTCCGGTGGCAATGCATTAAGAAATTTTTGTGTGAAGAAAAAACAAAATGGCGGCTCCAATATAGCGTACGAGTTTTGTGATTATGGTCCGATTCGCTTCAAAATTGGTATCCTAGGGTTTTTGTGGTCGGAGATTATGATCCTTTTGTCAAAATCGAAAAATTCAAGATGGCGGCTCCAAAATGGTGGACGAGTTCTGTGATTATGGTCTGATTATATTCAAAATTGGTATGTGGGGATTTTTGGGGTCGAATATTATGATTCTTTTGTAAAAATTGGAAAATTCAAGATGGCGGTTTTAAAATGGCGACCGAGTTTTGTGATTATGGTCTGATTCTATTCAAAATTGGTATGTGGGGGTTTTTGGGGTCGAATATTATGATTCTTTTGTAAAAATGGAAAATTCAAGATGGCGGCTTTAAAATGGCGGCCGAGTTTTGTGATTATGGTCTGATTCTATTCAAAATTGGTATGTGGGGGTTTTTGAGGTAGAATATTATAATTTTTTTGTAAAAATTGGAAAATTCAAGATGGCGGCTCTAAAATGGCGGTTGAGTTTTGTGATTATGGTCTGATTCTATTCAAAATTGGTATGTGGGGATTTTTGGGGTCGAATATTATGATTCTTTTGTAAAAATTGGAAAATTCGAAATGGCGGCTTCAAAATGGCGCCCGAATTTTGTGATTATGGTCTGATTCTATTCAACATTGGTATGTGGGGGTTTTTGAGGTCGGAGATTATGATTACCTAATTTGATAAGATTATTCCATTTTTTTATTTGCAAAAAAATAATAAGAATAGGAAAATTTGAAATGGCGGCTTCAAAATGGCCGATTTCTGATACATAGTAGGAATAAATATGTTTAAAACTAAACACGCTTTATAGAAATCAGACTAATAGAATAGAAATGTATTTTATTTTGAAAAAAGCGTGGGGTGCAGGTATCAATAATTATAAAGTACATTACTCACCGAGGCGATACCATGCATCCCACGCTTTTTTCAAAATAAAATACATTTTTTTCTTATTTTCTATTTTTTTAGTCTGGTTTTCTATAAAAGCGTGTTTTTCAGTTTTTTCAAACTATTATTTATTTCCTACTTTTTAGTGTGGTTTATTTATAAAAGCGTGTTTTTTTAGTTTTTTTTTAAACTATGATTTTTTTTTACCACGTTTTTATTAGCTTGCTTATGTGTCTGTCCGGTACAAATCTTGCAATCGATTTTAAACTAACTTCCCGATGAGCTAGAGACTTGAAACTTCGGAAATGGCTTAGAACTGGATGATAATACAATATTAACTCGTTTTTTGTCTATCTGTTTGTTTTTTTATGGTCCACAAAAAATGAGGTAAGGATCACACAATATCTCCATACCGGTGATGAGCGGACGTTGTTTTGCGATCTAGAGTGTGCTCCGCGATAATGAACACTATTGCGATTCTCAACCTTACAGGCATCGCGCAAGGGAGAAAGTAAGGTTATAAAATCTAAAAATATGTGAAGGTAACATCCCAGCCCCATACAGATTCATATCCCCATACAGATTCCTAACCCCATAGAGATTGTCCTGAACATTTTTGATTGTGAATTTTCAATAGCTATGAAAATAATTGTTAGCTTAGCACGAAAAACGTGGGGCACATGCAATTGATAATTGAAGCATGGATAGTTCACCTAAGTCATGCGCCCCACGTTTTTATAAAAAGTTATTGGAAATTTATTTGTCCTGGAAAGTTTTCAGGAATATATAATCTTCTATATAATGAAAATAAATCTCGATTCTTTCTAAGCGCAAAACGTGAGAACAGCTGGACCGATTTGGATAATTTTTTTAATGTTCGTAATAGACGGAGGATTGTTGATACGGAAAAAAATCAGGAAAGTTGCCTGGAAATTGGAAAATTTGGCGAAGAAAAAGACTATCGAGTCATGTATTACCAAGCAGAAGGTCACAGGACCGAATCCTGGCCGGGGTAATATTGTTTATTCATTTTATAAAAACAGCGGTGGACCGATTTGGCTAATTGTTTTTTTGAATGTTCGGAGTACTCCGAATAAGGTTTTTGGGAAAGAAAGGATTTTTAGGAAAATTATTGGAAATCTCTTTGTCCTATTTTTTTATCAGCATGCCTTCTGTTTTTAGTTTTACATGTAAACCTTTATTTATTAAATTATTTATTTTATTTATTAATAAATATTTATTTTGGAATACTTTTCATTTTTCAGTTATTTGCTCTGATCCTCAGATAAAGGATTTTTGAACGAAATATAGTAATGTGTCCCAATAACTTGAAAACTTTCATTTTAATTTCTCACCAACAGATATAACTTTAGGTACTTTTGTAAAAACACGAGGTAAATTAACCTATATGAAGTTAGCGAGACAACTCCGAAAAAGTTGATAACAGATTATTCCATAATTTGCCGCCTTTTTGTCGCTAATTAGTTGCGAAGAAAAAAATTTGTCGCTCTTTTTTTTTAATATGTGATGTTTCGCTAACTTCATATGAAGTTAGCGAAACAACTTCCGTAATTTCAATTTTTTCACAGTTCCGAAGTATCCATAATTTGCCGCCTTTTTGTCGCTAATTAGTTGCGGAGAAAAAAAAATTGTCGCTCTATTTATAAAAAAATATGCGATGTTTCGCTAACTTCATATGAAGTTAGCGAAACAACTTCCGTAATTTCAATTTTTTCACAGTTCCGAAGTATCCATAATTTGCCGCCCTTTTGTCGCTAATTAGTTGCGGAGAAAAAAAAAATTGTCGCTCTTTTTTTAAATAAAAATTTGCGATGTTTGGCTAACTTCATATGAGGTTAGCAAAACAACTTCCGTAATTTATATCTGTTCTCAGTTCTTCCTCCCAACCAAAAGTGTTTCAATCACTTATTTTTTCTGTTTGTTACCATATTTTCAATCGTTAAAGCTTATAAATGTCTTCAAAAATGAGAATATCAAAATTTCCCAACGCATCGTCACTACTACTAATAGTCTCCCCTCTGAAACTTACCAATTGAAACCTTGGAAAAGGATGGAAAAATCAAATGTCGTTTACCAAATTCCCTGTCAGACTTGTGACAAAGCATATATTGGACAAACATCAAAAACTTTGTCTGGACGCCTAGCGTCCCATAAAAGTGATAGCAATACAAAGAAATTAACTTTGGCACTGGCTGAGAATGTCATCTCCAGTGAGCACATTTTGGATTACAACCATTTTGAAGTACTTTGCACAGAGAATAACTTACATAAATGGTTATTTAAAGAAATGTTTTCCATCAAGAATGATACCAACAGTATAAACAAAAATACAGACCTGGATAATTTGAGCAATATTTACAATAACATTTTGAAACTAAAACTTTTTCCCCAAAATTCCCACAATATGAACAAAACTCAACATAATCAAAGTTTCAAATTTCCCACTAATTATCAGGTTGGTCATAAATATCCATACAATAGGGTATTCGTGAAAATGACGAATACTTTTCGAACTCAAGGGGAATTTTTACGTGGTTGCGATATTCAGTTTCTGAATCTTTGTAACTTCCATTTCAACAGACAAGAAAAACTTATCATAACATGGTGAAATAAGTGAATGAAAACGCATATCAGATGCCCCAATTTTCGACACCTGAAAAATATAAATAACCAATCGCCGACATATATGAGGACCAATTGTCGACACTGAGAAATCAAAAACGGGCATCAATGCTATGTTTATATTTATATCTATCGTGACTGAAAAGTCATATCTATAATGGGTAAAACTCGATAAAACATAAATTATTGAATAAATTTAAAAAAAAATTGCTACATAATCAATTTCTAGGAACCACTTTTCCCATTTCGAATACTTCATATACCCCACACAATAATTCTTCTTTCTGTTTCAGTATGGTTTCGAGACATTTTTTTTTCATTTGATACCCATATTGAGGGGATTGAAAAACAAAGAAATCTGCCATTTTGTGGTGGCGACCATCTTCGATTTGAAATTTTTTCACGGAGTACTATCTTTGTACTGGTTCAGTCCTTTCATTTGATACCCATATTGAGGGAGTTGAACAAAATGTGTCATCCGCCATTTTGTGGCGACGGCCATCTTGGATTTACAATGATACTGAATATACATAATTGTATTGTCATCTAAAGGTGTGTACCAAATTTCAGATTAATAGCTCAACAGGAAAGGAATACAATTTCAATTACTAGATTCAACCCACACAAATAAACAAGACTGTGAGCTGAATAAGACCGTTTAAAATAATAAAAAAAGACGGAAGTTGTCCCGCTAACTTCATATAAGGTTAAAACATTGCAAATTTTTGAAAGAAAGGATAGACGAATATTTTCTTTCCACAACTAATTATCGAAAAAAAGCAGCAATTTGTGCCTAAAATGTGAGAAAAGATAAAAATAACGGGAGTTGTTGAAACAACGTATAATTTTTAAGAAAATAGTTTTTTCTCTCCGCAACTAATTAGCGACAAAAAACCGGCAGATTCTGGATACTTCAGAACTGAGAAAAGATAGATATTACAGAAGTTGTTTCGCTAACTTCATATGAAGTTAGGAAACATCGCATTTTTTTTATAAATAGAGCGACAATTTTTTTTTCTCCGCAACTAATTAGCGACAAAAAGGCGGCAAATTATGGATACTTCGGAACTGCGAAAAAATTGAAATTACGGAAGTTGTTTCGCTAACTTCATATGAAGTTAGCGAAACATCACATATTTAAAAAAAAAAGAGCGACAAATTTTTTTTCTTCGCAACTAATTAGCGACAAAAAGGCGGCAAATTATGGAATAATCTGTTATCAACTTTTTCGGAGTTGTCTCGCTAACTTCATATAGGTGGTAAATTATTCCAAAATCGTTGATTCCTTCAGTTCCATCACGTTTTCATTACCTTAATTACCCTAAATATTATATTCACTATGTTCCATTTATTTTTATTATATTTCAAACCTAAGTACATTTCCAGTATTTTCAATACATCTCTAGTACTTCAAATAGCTTCAGTATACTTTAATTATTTAAATACATTTTCAGTATTTTAAATACTGTCATTATCCAAAATATATTTTCAATATTTTATTAGTTCGTTTTTTAAATATATTTTAAATATTGTTCATCATCAGATATTTAATTATGGTGTACATATTTTGGGTAGTTGTTTCCCCCTCGATTTTTACAAAGTATTCATTAAAGTAGGTACCAATTAATTTCATTGGACAATGATTGGTTGGTAATTACAATTCGCGCGACAAGCTTTTTAAAACCAAATAATTGAACAAAAAATAATTAAATCATTGTCAGCGATGACTTAAACTTATTTTATACGTTTTAGTACATGCCTTGAATAAAAGCTTGTCTTAAAAAAGTTTTTTTATTAGTTATTTTATTTTTTGCTTTTTAGTTAGTTTGCCCTAATCTGTTCATTTCTAATAGAGCATCGTTATTACAAGGCTCGTTACAAGGTCTCTTCCCTGTAAGTTTAGAGCTGAAAGAAATCATGATCTCCGACCCCAAAAACTCCCACACACCAATTTTGAATAGAATCTAACCATAATCACAAAACTCGTCCGCCATCCTGAAGTCGCCATCTTAAAAAAATATAGATTTTGACAAAAATTTTTAATCTCCGAACCTGAAAACCCCCAGATACCAATTTTGAATGAGAAAACTCGTCCTCCATCTTGGGGCCGCCATCTTGAATTTATAAATGTTGAAAAAAAATTCAAAATCACCGACCGCGAAAATCGCCGCATACCAATTTTGAATCATCGGAGCATAATCACAAAACTTGTCCTCCATCTTGGGGCCGCCATCTTGAATTTATAAATGTTGACAAAAAATTCAAAATCACCGACCGCGAAAATCGCCGCATACCAATTTTGAATCATCGGAGCATAATCACAAAACTTGTCCTCCATCTTGGGGCCGCCATCTTGAATTTATGAATTTTGACAAAATTCATAATCTCCGACCCCGAAAACCCCCACATACCATTTTTGAATCAAATCGGACCATAATTATAAATCTCGTCCGCCATTTTGGAGCCGCCATTTTGTTTTTTCTCTAACAAAATCCATAATGCATTGTCACCGAAATTATGAACACCTGCCGTATTTCAAATCAATCGGACGACTAGAAGTCGGTCAAAATTAACTTGCAAGATTTGACCCAAACTAATGAACGAATTAACTAACAAGTGAAACTAAATAAAAGCTTGTAAAAAACAATATTCAACTGAGATTTCAAAAAAGGGAATTTTCAATTAATTCATCGGTCTCAACCTTTTTGTTGTTTCAGGAAATTCAAAATCTGCACGACAATTATGTAGGTAATTCGACAATTGTGAGAATTTTCGGTTGCAAGACAAATTGTACAAGTGCTATACAATGAGTGTTGTTGAAAATATTTGAATTTTAGATTTAATTATTCACCGTTTAAAAAAAACTTCTGAAAATTCGAATTCAAAATTGTGAGACACTTATAATTCGCCTTTTTATGTAAAATGCACAAATCAGATGTACTTATATAACTCGAAATTTTCACGGGCATCAGGATATATCCATAAAAGGCATATATTTTCTTTAAAATATATTTTAGTGCATGTTCAATGTATTTTGACAATCATACCGACAGATTTTAATAACAATATATCTGAAATTCGATTTTCACTCGTAAATTTACTGTAGTGGCAGTGCTAACTTCGTATTAAAATAGCACAGCCACTCCCTATAAAAAAACTAAAAGCGCGACAATTTTTTTGTATTGACGACCAATTTACGACAGTTATTGGATAAATATTGGGCTAGGTTTTATCGATCTAACTTTATAGGGGTCAATCTGTATGGGGCTAGGAAATTATTTTATACTTTTTAGTCCGTTTTAAAAACATAGTAGGTATTTTTTTATTTAAATAATAAATTTTCTGCTTTTTAGCCTTTTGTGTGTATGTGTGTGTGTGGGAAATTTTGCAATCGATTTTAATAATCTTGAAAAGATTATGACAACTTGTTATCATAACATATGATACCATATGTACCGCCAGCAACAATCAAAATTCCAACATTATGTTCAGCGAGCAATAAGTTATCAAAGCACGAATATTTAGGGAACTATTTCCATCGTTTTCCCCGTCGCATAAACTGCCATTGAAGGGGTTCTATTTCCAATAAAGCTAGTCAATATTGTATTGTCATCCAGTTCTGAGCTATGTTTAAAGTTTCAAGTCTGTAGCTCATCGGGAAGTTAGTTTAAAGTCTATTGCAAAATTTGTACCGAACAGACAAACGGACAGACAAGAAATCGAGTCAATTAAAACGTGGTATCATTCCGCGCATTTACGTATAGATTATTCAACTATTCATGATCTAATAATGTTTTATTCAAGCTTTTGAATTTATCTTATCTGGCGAATAAGATATCTTCAATTGTTTTTGGGTTCATCTGATAGTGTTCAGATATTTTTTATAAGTTTATCGATTGGTCTTATCGGCCGATATTGATCGTGACAGTGGATAGTTATTTTAATAATTTACCGACACGCTTATGCATGATCTTGATGAACTTGCTATAAATAAAAGAATCCGAAGAAAAATAAGTCGGAAAGTATTCAATGATTCGAAGTGGTACGGATCTGGGCACTACAGTTACTATTTTGGCAAATCTCTCTGTATAAATTTTGCTTGAGTACTTGACAAGTATAGTCTATTCAAAATAAATACAAGTATAGTTTTCCCAATATCAATTGCAGAAGCATAAAAAAGTCTTGCGGCGAAATCCTGTGAGCAGCAGTGGCGGAGATAACTAATTTTAATTAGATATTTTAAGATTTTAAAAATACTTCATAAAAAATGAAAAATGAAAAAAAATTAAAGACAAGCTTTTATTTATACAAATACATTAAGAAAGAAAAATAATTTCTTTCATTGTTTGATGTAGGTTATTATTATATCCTAAAACGTATTTCGATCGGCACACACCAAGACCACAGACGCTATAGTCCATCCAATATCAATTGCAGAAGCTGTTTCTATAGGGAGCAAATAAAAACTCACTTCGCTAACACGAGCGTATATGCGAAGAAACGGAACGAAAAATAATCTGTACTACTTGTATACAGTCTCCGTCTACACAAAGAGCCCGCTGGTCAACGTGGACTTGAGTGAGTGCTGTCTGTTCTACAACCGATTCGTCTGGGCCAATCAAGTCGGACATCAATGCTGGCAGGTGTGTCTATACGACGGGAGGTCATAAATCACGCGTTATATTTGTGTTTTAATAGCTCTGAAAGATTAAAAACCAGTAGCGTCTGTGGTCTTGGTGTGTGCCGATCGAAATACGTTTTAGGATATAATAATAACCTACATCAAACAATGAAAGAAATTATTTTTCTTTCTTAATGTATTTGTATAAATAAAAGCTTGTCTTTAATTTTTTTTCATTTTTGATTATTTATGAAGTATTTTTAAAATCTTAAAATATCTAAATAAAATGTGTTATCTCCGCCACTGCTGCTCACAGGATTTCGCCGCAAGACTTTTTTATGCTTCTGCAATTGATATTGGGAAAACTATACTGGTTTTTAATCTTTCAGAGCTATTAAAACACAAATATAACGCATGATTTATGACCTCCCATCGTATAGACACACCTACAAGCATTGATGTCCGACTTGATTGGCCCAGACGAATCGGTTGTAGAACAGACAGCCGTCACTCAAGTCCACGTTGACCAGCGGGCTCTTTGTGCCGACGGAGACTGTATACAAGGAGTACAGATTATTTTTCGTTCTGTTTCTTCGCATATACGCTCGTGTTAGCGAAGTGAGTTTTTATTTGCTCCCTATAGAAACAGCTTCTGCAATTGATATTGGATGGACTATAACATCATAACAAATGCATACCGTGTGATGAAATCGGTGAACTGAAATAGCAGGGCCGTATTCAGGACCATAATGTATAATTTGGAAAATGCCATTTTTCTAAATTACTTACTCCCAATTTGAATTTTGGTGTATTGAAATAGGGGAAAATGAAACGCCGGATTCTGCAACTTCAACTATTATAACACTTAACCAAACGATTAAACTATATTTAACGGAAATAAATCAAGTCAACATTGAAAACATGCCCGCATATGCATTATCGCAAGTCTGTACCTGTTCGAAACTCCACCGAAGTCGTGCGTTCTGGTCTGATCTGCCTGACCAATAGCGGCGCGACTTTTTTCAATCACTCAAAAACTACCCCAATAACTCGCCCCCAAATTGAAATATTCGTAAATAGAACAACCTAACCGTTGCTTGTGCTTCTGTCATGCAAATAAATCATAAAGAACTTGCCCGACACTATTCATATGATGAAATAATTTGTGTTTTTCATGCAAATACATTATTAGGAATTTGCTATGCATGCTCTATATGATGAAATAATTTTTGGCCCAAAAATTACCCCAATATCTCACCCCCAATAGAACAAATCAACCGTTGCTAGTGATTTTTCATGCAAATACATCATAAAGAACTTGATAGACACGCTCCATATGATGAAATAATTTTTGACCCAAAATCAACCGCAATATCTCACCCCCAAATTTAAATATTAGCAAATAGAACAAAATAATCGTTGCTGAGGATTTTTTCATGCGAATACATTATTAAGAACTTCATGGAAACGCTCCATATGATGAAATCACGCTTCATATGATGAAATAATTTGTGAACCAAAAAAAAACCTTTTTTTTAAAAAAGGACATTTCCATATGATGAAATAATTTGTGACCCAAAAACCACCCAAATATATCACCCTCAAATTGAAATATTCGCCAGTAGAACAAATTTACCATTGCAGTTGATTTTTTTCATGCAAATACATCATTAGGAACTCCATAGACACTCTCCATATGATGAAATAATTTGTGACTCAAAAACTACCCCAATATATCACCCCAAATTGAAATATTCGCAAATATAACAAATTAATCGTTGCTGGTGATTTTTTCATGCCAATATGTTATGGGGAACTTGCTAGACCCAATCCATATAGTGAAATAATTTGTGACCCAAAAACTACCCCAATATCTCACCCCCCACAAATTGAAATATTCGCATTTTTTCAGCTGAGATTGTAGTAGAAGGGTAGTTTGCGAATATTTGGAGGGGAGATATTGGGGTAGTTTTTGGGTCACAAATTATTTCATCATATGAAACGTGTCTGGCAAGTTCTTTATGGTGTATTTGCACGACATAGTTTTTGGGTCACAAATTATTTCATCATGTGGAGCGTGTTTATGAAGTTCCCAATAATATATTTGCATGAAAAAATCCCCAGCAACGATTAATTTGTTATATTTGCGAATATTTCAATTTGGGGTGAGATATTTGGGTGGTTTTTGGGTCACAAATTATTTCATCATATGGAGCGTGTCTGCCAAGTTCTTTATGATGATGTATTTGCTTGAAAAAATCACTAGCAACGGTTAATTTGTTCTATTTGCGAATATTTCAATTTGGGCTGAGATATTTGGGTGGTTTTTGGGTCACAAATTATTTCATCATATGGAGCGTGTCTGCCAAGTTCTTTATGATGATGTATTTGCTTGAAAAAATCACTAGCAACGCTTAATTTGTTCTATTTGCGAATATTTCAATTTTGGGGTGAGATATTGGGGTAATTTTTGGGTCACAAATTATTTCATCACATGTGGATTGTCTAGCAAGTTCTTTGTGATGTATTTGCATGAAGAAATCCCCAGCAACGATTAATTTGTTATATTTGCGAATATTTCAATTCGGGGTGAGATATTGGGGTAGTTTTTTTGCCACAAACAAATTCGTGTCATCAAACATGTCAAGAAGATGCCAAAATGTAATTTTCATCAAACATTTACAGTAATGGCCATTTTTAGTTCAAAAACAAACAAATTCTAAAAATGACGATAAAAAAACCGTTGTTGCTGTCGGACCCGTGTCTCAATCATTGTTGTCGTGCGCTTTTCTTTATTTTGAATGGACTATAGCTATACTGGCAATTTTGACGCGAATATACTAAAACTTCAAACCCGTTTTTGACATTTGAAAACTTCATTTGCACTCATGTCTGTGACCCACAATATTCACCTAATCTCAAAGTATTTCATGTGAAAATTAAAGTGCACCTTTCTTGCAGACGCAGAAGAAAACTTCGACGATCGGCGCTAATATACCTTCAGGACTGTAGGATGAGAAGTGTAAAATCGGTGAAAATGAGCCGGTAGATTTTTTTTTTTGAATATGAGCGGTGCCATACCATCAGGGCTAATCCAACAGCCTAATACGCTCCAATTGAAACTGCAGAAGTTGACGACTTGTCGAGATAATGTGCCAGCGGTGCACGGCAGGCCGAACATTTCTTCGCTCAACGTTAAAACCAGGCTGAGCAATCACCAGAGGAATCTTAGTCTCGATTTCAGGTGAGTCTTTCCCTATTATCGCAATATTATGCTTCAAGTGAGTGTCGAATGTGTTTCTTTTGAAAGGCACATTAAATACGATTTAATGAAATGATTAAAAATCTATTCCTGAAGGAAAATCCGTCTTCTGCAGCGTCTTAAATAACTTGATCAAAGCTGCTCGCAAGATTAAGAATGGATTTACTTATTTCGAAATGGATATTGATATTGAAAATGACCATAAAAAATATCACGAAAAATAATAACATAAGTTCCAATAAATATTTATTTAATTATTTCAAGTTTGGGATACAAACAGGGGAAACCCATATAAGCATCCACTAATAAAAATAATAACAATAAATATTTCGGTAGTCTAAGAGGTACAGGAATAATCTAAATTGTACTCATTATAACATTATGAATTGAAAATATGTCTTACAGTTATTTTGGAAAAATTGAAAGTCATGGAGAATATATCTAGATTTTTACAATATTTGTTGAAAGAGTAACACATTCTGGTGATTGGAGAATTTTTTTCCAAATTCGTGTTGTAACTGGGGCTGGTCAGTAATTGTCTATTTCTAGTGTATCTTTGAGGCACTAAATTAGGAGAATCATAACATTTTTTTATGATTTTGTACATAAAGAGTAAATCCGTGATTATCCGTCGTTGTTCTAGCAGCTGTATATTATAAAGAGAACGAATTTCACTAATGCCAACAGTTATATAAACCTTTGTAATTTTGAAGTGGAGAAACCTTACAAATCTATTCTGAATGAAGTCTTTCTAATCGTAATTTATAAACATTATAATGTGGGTTCCATACTACACTGGCGAAATTTAATTTGCTGTGAACAAAAGCATAATAAATAGATTTGATGGCTGCCTCATTATCAAAGTCTTTGCATGTTCTACAAAAAAATCCCAAAGCTCTATTGCAAGAATTAATTAGGTACTCAAAATGTGGGTTGAAGGTCATTTTTGTATCGAAGTATACACCAAGATGCCTGATTCGGTCCGTTCTTTTGACTATACTGTCGTCCAGTAAATATTGGAATTATATAGGAATAATGCTTTTACTGAAAGATATACTCGCACATTTACTGACATTGAGTTTCATTTTGTTCCGGTTACAAAATTCAGTGAACCTATTTAGATTTTCCTGAATCTTTGAGCAGTCCCTAATTGTCAACACTTTTCTGAATATCTTCAAGTCGTCAGCATATAACAGTACCTGTGTATGTTTGGAACAGCTGTTTAGATCATTAATAAACACTGAAAATAATAAAGGACCCAGATGTGAACCCTGAGGGACTCCCGATGTTACCACGAAAGAGGCCGACCTATATCCATTTATATTCACAAGTTGACTGCGATTATAAAGATATGACGATAGCCATCTCAGGAGATTTCCCTGTATACCAATTCCAGAAAGTTTCGATATAAGGAGGTTGTGATCGACTTTATCGAACGCTTTGCTGAAATCAGTATACAGTGAATCAACCTGCGCTCGATTGTCTAAGGCATTCGAGATGTATTCGGAATATATAACCAAGTTTGTTTCGATCCCTCGTTTGGAGAAAAATCCGTGTTGGCATTTAAGATCGATGATTTAAGACTGTGAAACATAATGTCGTAAATGATGCTTTCAAATAATTTGCTGAATATGGATAGTTTGGAGATACCGCGATAATTTTTCACTGAGTTTCTGGTGCCGGAGTTTTTGTATATTGGAACTAAAAGAGCCAGTTTTCCAGGCATCGGGGAAGGTACCAGACTGCATGGATTTATTGAAAATAACACAGAGTGGGTAGCATAAACTGGGAGCACAGTATTTAACAAAATATGAGGGATAGCCATCTATTCCGGCTCCCTTGTTTACATCTAAAGAGTTCATCTTAGCAAGTATCATTTCCGGAGTGAATTTTATTGAGGTCAGTAAATTATTTGTGCTGAGTTGAGGAGAAAAATAATAAGTTTGCCGATGGGGCTCGTATACGCTTCTAAAATAGGTAGCAAATAAATCACATATTTGTTTGCTGTTTTCAGCGAATGTGTCTATGTACGACATTTTATTAGGAATACTAACCTCATTTTTGCAACCATTTATATATTTCCAACATTTTTTAGGATATATTTTAATTTTATTTTGAATATTGTTTGTGTACAATTTTAGTCATTAATAAGATTTTTACTTTGTTGAAGTTTAAATTCTTCATAATAATATTGATTATCATATTTTTTCCACTTTTTGTGCATCTGATTTTTTTGTTTTATACATTTTATTGTATCGGCAGAAAAGTATACAGGAATTTTTTTATTTTTTATGGTTTCATTAGGGACATGCAGACTGGTACCTTTTGTAAAAACCGAAAAATCAACTAATAATTTAGAGAGCTGCTCGTTCCAGTCGTAATTTAGAAAAAAATTGTTGAGCTCGTTATAGTTACCTTTTCTGAAATTATAAAAGAAAATTTGTCAAGAATTTTGATATTGAGATAGCTGATGTAGAACTCAATGGGTGGATGATACGAATCAGGATATACTAAGGAAATGTCACTCTTTTCTAATTTCGATAAGTGAATTTTAGTGCAAAAAACTAAATCTAATATTCTATCATCTACGTTTTTTATATCATTGTGCTGTGAAAATTCACCAAACGATAAGAGATCGACCATTGATGAGTTAGAGTTATCAGTGTTTGTTGTAACAAAAAAAGTTTTGCATTCACTGGAAATCCAACTAATGTATGGAAAATTGAAATCACCAAATATGATAATAGGTTCACCTGTGAGTTCATCAAGGTTTGGTTGTATCGATAGGTTACCCCATATATCGTAATACCGTAAACTTCAAAAATGCATATCTTAGAAACGCAACAAACAAAGTTGATAAAACTATCGTATATGGTAGTCAACATTTTCAAAATATTGTGAGTAAAATATGGTCCTAATTAACGGAACAGTTTTCTAGATATTCAATAAAACATTGTAAATGACCTAAAAAAAATGTAACGAACCCTTTATCTAAATGAAAGGTAATATTGAACAATTGAGTTCATCAGAATGTTACCCTATCTTTTATTCAATGGGCAGTAGCAATTAATTCCCTTTTTTGTAATCAAAAACAATCTGTCAATTGTTTTCAGTATAGGGGTATACTCGAAAATTAAAAAAATATATAATACAAACAGAGAGAGTCATCAAGAAACAAAACACGTTTTTTCGCCTACAATAGACTGAAACTATGATATCTTAACAAAATATAACTTGTTGGTTTTGAAATAGTGCTGGAAAAAAAATCCGGAAAAACGTTTTTTTACTATGCCCCGTATACACCCTAATGTACTATCATCAATAAGATTATAATTGAACATGTTTATGAGTTCCGATCAATACATTTTCATCCTTACTTTGTCTTATTTCGACTAAAAAAACAGTTTTTTTTTTGTCAATCCTACCCCAATACGACGTTTTTACGAACTTTGGCCGCTTATATCTCAGAAACTAAACATACAAAATCATTTAAACTCACACTTTTTTCTAATGACCCATCCTACTAAAACATAATAAAATTTCAGCCAATTCGACCGAGAGCCAATTTCCCATATGTTTTCGTGGGGGGTTCTTTGTCAAACTTCAAGGAAACGACTAACTAGAATTACAATGTGTGCCAGCCTAATGCAATATAACTATATTTTTCATTTCCTTGAATGACCACTTTATGGATAACTTATATAAGTATTTCTTCAGGAAATCGTAATACTGAGAAAATATTACGACCGGTAGGCGATAATGAAACCACGGTAATTCATTTAATTCGCGGAAGACGTATACTCAAAGCGGGTTGTTATTTTAGTTGGCATTGTTTTTTGCAATGTTCATCATTATTATTCGAGAAGTACCCAAGCCAAAATGAATTAATCGTGATTGAATCGCCTATTCATCGTAAACACTTGAATAAATTGAACACTTGAATAAAAAACAACAATATTTTCGGGAAAATTCGTTGTTTAACCAGGCTCGAAAACATCATAAAAATAATGTAATGCTTGGAGGAGTTTCGTACAGTTTTATGAAGACAAATATACTTATTTATCTGATGCTAGCATTCAAATTGAATCTATTTGTTATTTTGGGATTTTGGTCGGAATTTGATGTTTTCAATCCACTGTATGACGTCATGATGCTCCCCAGTGTACGTATTAGTGAAGTTATAGTCCGAATGGGATCCTCTTCGGTCAAATCCGTCATCTATGAAATTCCTCTTAGAAAAAATCGCCCCCTACTGACCTATTTTTAATTCGAGCGATTAAAGGACTTGAACAATATTGTGATCGTCCTAAAGTTCGAATTTAAGGGAGATTTCATTATTTATTGCCTAAAAAAGAAAGGCATTTCGATTATTCTTGAGATTAATCAACCATACATATCACCTGTCAGAATTCAGTATATAATTTTTTTTCCAAATTATAAGAATCTAAAAGTTGAATATGGGGTACCCCAAGGTACAGTTTAAGGTCCACTACTATTCAGTTTATGTTAACGATTTATTGAATATTGAAAGTAAAGGTGAAGTCAACTGTTTTGCAGGTGGCACTGAAATTAGAATTATATATACAGGGTGTTTCTTAAGTACGTGTGGGAAATTTAGGAGCATGTTGCTGACGTCAAAATAAGAAGAAAAGTTCCTATAAACATATGTCCGCAAGTTAATAGTTTCTGAGATGCAGAGTGTCAAGTTGAATTCTTATTTTTATTTTTTGTGAATACATTTCAAAATAATTGTGATATTTGAGTAGTATTTGGTATCTGGGAGTATTTTTCAGTAACAAAATCAAATTTTATGTTAGTTTGTCTCGTTCTTAGGGGTGGCGCTACCTAATGTCTTTTCAGTCACTTGAATGTCATAACTTTTTTGTACGTTCCTGTATCACGTTTTCTAGTGGAAAAAGTGATGTTTCTAACATTTTTGTGTAAAAAATATATTGTTGGTAGAGGTCGCTGCGAGCAACTGTTTTCGAGTTATTGGGATTTAAAATAATCGATGCAAGTAATTTTGAATGACAAGATTTTTAAATTCAAAATTAATTTAGTTAAATAATTGTTTTTTTTACTTTCATTTTATAATAGAAATCGGGTGTTATTGCAATTTAATACTAATAATAATAACAGTAATTATGTCCAATTTAATACTAAAACAGTTAGTTGAGGGTAATAATTAAAGTAATTGTTCGAAATGGCCACCTTGCACCATTATGCATGCGTAGGCTCGTCGTCTCATGGACCCACGTACACGTTCCATTATACCTGGTGTATTTCGGCTAGCGTCACATCCAGCAATGATTCGTTGACGAAGTTGTTCTTTGGTTTCTATTGGCACCGTATAAACTAGGGCCCCCACAAAAAAAACGATTGTGACTCCACAAAAAAATCGATTGGATTTAAATCCGGGGACCTCGAAGGCCAGAATTGATTTGGAACTTCAGCGCCTCGACCAATCCCAATCCATCTGTTTCTAAATCGCTGATTTAAAAATTCACTAACTATTAAAGTAAAATGCGCTGGCGCTCCATAATGCATAAACCATATTCCTTGTCTCAGTAAAAGTGGAATGTCTTCAAGTAATTCAGGCAAAGTATTTCCAACGAAATCATGATAAGAATTTCCATTGAGAGTCCCTGGAAAAAAGTGGGGACCAATCAAATAATCCCCAACAATACCAATCCACACATGCAATGAAAACTGTTGTTGAAACCTGGACTGAACTATTGCGTGAGGGTTTTCGTCAACCACACATGATTATTATGACAGTTCATTATGGCGTTCTTTGAAAAATGTGCGTCGTCAGTGAATAATATCTCTGCAGTAAATTGAGGGTTTTGTGCAATTTTCTGCAGTATCCACTGGCAAAATGTTATACGGGGAAGGAAATCTCGGGGCAACAATGCTTGGACACGCTGTATGTGATAAGGATACAACTGATTTTGTTTGAGAATTAACCAAACTAATTTGTGATGTACGTTCAAATTTTGCGCAATTTTTCTCGTGCTTGTCTGTGGTTCTTCTTCGATTGCCTGAAGAACAGCTTCTTCAACTTCTGGTGTTCTAGTAGTCAACGGTCTGCCTGCCACTGGAGCTTTTTTAAAGGATCCACACTCCATAAGCAACTTAAAAAGGTTTCTGAATGTCTGGTGATTCGGCGCTCGATGATTAGGGAATCTTTCATTATAAATACGTCTAGCCTCGTAGCAATTGCCATCGACAAGACTGTATACGTAAATCATATTAGACATTTCGCTATTTGTGTATGCTGCCGTTTGAAAAATATTGGAACACAAATACAGACAACAACTTCACTGTCACAAGAACGGATTGAAATGACATGACAAGTACTCACCTGAATGTTATTTATTTAAATCGGAAAAGAGTCCAAAAAACTATGTAACAAAAACAAGAATACTTTTTTGACTACATTCAAGTGTTGAATGTATATAGAAGACCATTGAATGAAAGAAGACAAATGCATTGGCGTATCTATTCCGATATTTATACTACTTAGAGGCGACTTACGAGCACCACGGAAATAATTCAAATGCATCGTTTATTTCAAATCCCATTAACTCGAAAACAGTTGCTCGCAGCGTCCTCTACCAAGAATATATTTTTTACACAAAAATGTTAGAAATCGATGTTTTCATTAGAAAACGTGATACAGGTATGTACAAAAAAATTATGACATTTCAAATGACTGAAAAGACATGTAGGTAGCGCCCCCCACGAAAGAGACAAACTAACATCAAATTTGATTTTGTCGTTGAAAAATACTCCCAGATACCAAACTTTACTCGAATATCACAATTATTTTGAAATGTATTGACAAAAAATAAAAATAAGAATTCAACTTTGACACCCTGCATCTCAGAAACGAATACTTAACTTGCGGACATATGTTTATAGGAACTTTTCTTATTTTGACGACAGCAACATGCTCCTGAATTTTCTTCACGTACTTCCAGTCCAGCGAGTTTCTGCATGTACCCAGAGATGTCCTGATTAAATCAGGGAATCTCAGTGTGAACCAACCCCAAATTAATTTGTATTTTTAATTTAAATTTGGGGTTGGTTCACAGTGAGATTCTCTGATTTAATCAGGACATCTCTGGGCACACATATATATATACTAACTTTTTGTGAAAAAGATGAAAATCATAAAAAACCCGCTTTGATAATAACGTATTAACAATAAATTTTGAAATATCTACTGTTAAATTCACACAAGCATACAAAAATGCAGACAAAAATATAGACAGATTTAGAATATTTGAAAATCGATAATAACAAAATCCACAAAACTAGGTTTTTTAAATATTTGGGCATAATGATGCAAAGGCACTTGAGGTGGGATTTACAAATTAAGTTTAAATAGAAAAATTAAGTTATCTCTTACCAAAAGTCAAGTTAAAAAAAAGTGAATATCCTTTACTTATTCAGTCGTACTATCGCAACTAAATTATGGAATTTTTGAATGGGGAGGTATAAACAAAAATTATTTGATAAAATAAGAAACAGACACGGTTTCTGAAAATAATCTACCACTAAAATTTCAAATATCCGTCAAGTGATTTGTTTAGAGAAAGCAAAATATGGATATTAGATAATCATATTGTTTCAATATTATTTTACATATGTATATATGAAAACAGAAAATCTATTCGTTTCAACCCACATATTTATAACACTCGCAACAAAAATACTAACGAGTAAATAAAACAATTGCTCAAAAATATTACATATAAATGATTCCCTATGTATATGATATTTAACAAAAAACATAGAATCATTGTTTCCTTTAAAAAAAGACAAACGAATTCCGACAGACAAATTTTGTTGAAAAAACAGTATACCATTTGTTCTATTATTGATTCAAAGAGTTATTTCAAAAGCCATATGATTTACCTATCTGAACATTCAAGAGTACGCCCATTTTCTTAGACACAATAATACTATATTGTATAGTTATTCTAATCCCAATTGGAACGGCAATAAAAATAAGAGCACTACCAGGAGTGTTCATATGCACTGCCCGGCAAATGGGAAATTTATATACTACCAGTGTTTTTACTTTCAAAGCGTTCCTGGTACAATCATAAAAAAGTTAAGTGGTGAGGCACTAGTTGCCCATATTATTAGTAAAGGCGCTATCAAATATATTTGAGGAATAAAAGCTCGGCTAGCTGGATTGGACATCTGTTATCTGAAGCCGCGTGATTTTCCCAGTTCACAATAATCCTTAATCAGTGCCGTGTGTTGGTGAGGTTAGGAATTATCCATTGAAAATAATTTTATCAATATGGCTTTCTGGAGACCTTTCGAAACAAATAATAAAATTCAGTTGAGATAACATGTGTCTACTTTTACATGGGGTGATCAATTGCTATGATTGTAAGAATAAGTAACTGAAAAAATACCACTGGAAAATTATATACCGACGCCTATGTCAAAGCGGCAATTGGAAAGAGAAATCTTCACGAAACTTTTTATGCCGTCCAATTGGGATTATAAATACTATACAGCTAAGTTGAATAGCGTCCCCGTTGATGTGATTCCAAGTGTTGAATTGACGAGAAGTTTCCGCTTATTCAGCAGTTTAAAATTATGTTGGACATTGCGTATAAAATGTCGAACATTTCGCACATATTTTATCTGCGGAAATTCAGATACAGTGAGATGGGTTTTGCCGTTTCTGTATCATCAGTTTGTGTTTATTAATATCAATGTCACTATCACTAGACCATTTTTATAATTTATTTTACTTTAAATGTTCATTCTTGAGATTTATTAACATTGCGAGCAGTCAAAATGCTTGCCAGATGTCGATAGCAAACTGCTCGATTCAAATTACGCGACATGTAATGCATTAAACATACTCCAAACGAGTTGCCGAGAATAAAAAAAAACTGGTGAATCTTGTGATCGAATTCTTGACATATTGAAGAAGTCATTAAAAAGCAAGGAATACTAGATAACTTTCTTGGCAGTTTCTGATATCGAACTCGGCGCTTGGCCGATGTCTAATTGGCCGTGTTAAAATCACGGAAAAGGAATATCGGCAACGCAAAAAGCTTCAAATGGAAAGCTGCCAAGAAAATAATTCTCGAGTGAACGAACCGGCGAATGGTATGACTCATGCTGATTTCGACACATACAGACTGTCCCGGATTTTTTTGTCGACATCTGTCCACCCCACATATTTTCTGAATCAGAAAACTGGTAAAATTGATAAACTTTTGGGTAACTCAACAAAGGATAAATAAAACTTTTTTTATGGTAGAACATCAGTAGTGTTTGTGTTTTCCCCGGATCCAGTCTTCTACAGACGCTCTACTGTACATCCCCAAGATCAGACCTGGATCTGGTTCGTTTTCTAATTCTCTTGACGAGTTTGTCGAATTTATCGTTTCCTGCAATTCATTGATGTCGTGGCATCCAAATCAGCTTAATGCGGTTTCGTTCTGCCAGTGTTCTCGGTTCTCCTTCGGATGCACACGTACCAGTTGGGGCGTCACTTTTCCGGATCTAGTCTTCTACAGACGCTCTACTGTACATCCCCAAGATCAGACCTGGATCTGGTTCGTTTTCTAATCCTCTTGACGAGTTTGTCGAATTTATCGTTACCTGCAATTCATTGATGTCGTGGCATCCAAATCAGCTTAATGCGGTTTCGTTCTGCCAGTGTTCTCAGTTCTCCTTCGGATGCACACGTACCAGTTGGGGCGTCACTTTTCCGGATCTAGTCTTCTACAGACGCTCTACTGTACATCCCCAAGATCAGACCTGGATCTGGTTCGTTTTCTAATCCTCTTGACGAGTTTGTCGAATTTCTCGTTTCCTGCAATTCATTGATGTCGTGGCCACCAAATCAGCTTAATACGAAACTGCCAGTGTTCTCAGTTCCCCTTTGCATGTACGTACCCAGTCCTTGGGTTTTTAGAAAGCACTCCTGCTCTCACACCATTAGAATGGTGTTGAGTGGTGCGTTATTCATTTCATTTCTGTTTGGTATAGATATCCTGAATTATTTATTAAAGGATAATAGTTCCGCAATATGATGTTTAGATCGTCCGATGCTCTTGTGTCCTGGACAAAACTATAAAAAGGTTTGCATCATCACAAAAATTGGGGTCCATATGTTTTTGAGGTCGCTGAAACCTAATTTGCAGTCAAAAAGATCAAATTTGAGCTAGCCGACACAAAATGGCCTACTGATCACGTGATTTTTTTAATCTAATTGAAATTGCGAGTGTGTCTGGTAATGAGGTCGCTTAAAACGTATGTGAGGTCGAAATTGAGGTTTCTAAGGTATTTAATAATAAATAATGTACAAAAGGTAAATTCCTGTGATATGAGGCATGTATTTAAAATGAATTTCTTATTTCGAACGATACAATCGTGGTATACTATCGAAGCTTATTCTAATCATCCAAGTCACTTGGATCGTTGTCATATATCATGGAACTGCCAGAGCACAGAAACATCGCCATAGCCTGGGATGAAAGAAATGCTTTTCCTCTGAGTGATTAATGAAACTTGAAATGTATGGATCAGATGTGATCATCATGCGTTGGAAAATATCTTCCATTGTTGTTTTTGTGCACGTCATTTCTCTGGTACCTGATCCTGTCAGAAATGATGAATGGTTAGTATGAAAATCATGGATAAACATATAATAAATGGCACACAAAAAAAAGTTGCATGCTCATGAATACTATTTAATTTATTTAAAAAACATTCGTTCAGTGAAACGCGCAGAGACACCAAAACGCTAGCTAGTAAACCGACCGTACACAGAGGCAGAAGAAATGACTCCTCGTCTGAAGAAATCCGAAGGTTTTCTTTTTTGATATAGAAACTTTACACTATTCTATGTATTTTCCAATTTCAAACAACACAGGATCTTTTGGGATCACAACTATTTTTATAGATTAGAAATTGTTTCCACGATGGGTAAATAAATTCCTCATGCCTCCAGTAACACCCTATAATATTGCACACAACGATTTTCACTGCAGTAAAAATTTGCACGCACTTTCAGTACATTGTTTTTTGAGGGGTCTGTGGCAGATGCATAGGCTACTGTGGCGCGGCATACTTTCGACAGCTGGTGTAGTCTACGCAGTGACTCCCTCTCTAGGATATTCTGTGGTATCAACTTATAAAGTCGACTTTGGAATTTATACTTTTATCCATCTTTTTGGGAATTCCGATCACTGTGCGCCCGGGCTACTATTATCTCCCCCATCAAAGTTGTGTGAATCATCGTATTTCTTAGCATTTAGTCTATCTACATGGTTCCTCGATTCCTCTGCGTCTAAGAGACCTGATGATATAGTTGAAAGCTCCTTCTATCTATAGGAAGCACGCTATAGTACTTTTTTGTTTTCCAACATGTTCTCCACTCTTCGCACAGGTTTATTTATTGGGGTATTCTAGTATAGCCTAGATCTTGCCACTCCACGGTGCGGCGCCTTTCTCTTTCCTCTTAAATATTCAGGATGAAAAGTAGTCTAGGTCCTCCAGATTCCAGGCTACCTTTTTGCCAAATTTAATTACGATCCTTTCAGAGACTATTTTCACGCAGTATTACCAAAATTAAATTTTTAACATAGGCGTGCTGAATGAAAAAATAACTTTTTTTATTGTTCGACATTTTTGGCGAATTGAGTCCGGAATGTTATTTCACTAAATTTATATAAAAGCCGTTAAGAGATGGCCCAAAAAAATTGCTGCAAAATTAGTAGGCTTATTTCCTCCGACCAGTAATATTTTTTAACATTTGACATTTATGTTTGTATTACAGTGGACTCAAAAGAAAATGCAAGCTTACACTAATGCATACATGGCTGACATGAATTTATTCTCAATGACAATGCACCAGAAATTTTCTTGATAATTATCTTTTTTTGTGGTATTTATTTATTATGTTCGGATAACCCCATTTTACAATAGATTCATTGATTAAAATACATTGGTAGAAGTAAAATACATTTAAACTCGTTAAAAGTAAGATAAAATTTTTGAATTTATTATTGGTAACATTGGTATATGATATTGTACTGTTTAGTGAGATCTTTTGAGATAATTTTTGAATTTGTTTTGAGACACATTAAAAATATTCAAGCCGAGAATAAAATGTTCATTACCTAGTCTCATTAATCGAGTTAGTGAATTATTGAGGCCATAGTTTGTGCTATGAAATGGTATTGTAAATAAATCTGTGTTGCGAGTGGCTCTGGATGGTACTCTAAAGTTTATTAGTTCCAGTAGTTGAGGGCATTAGATTTGATTATTAAGTAGTTTAAACAAGGTAATGAGGTCAGTTCTTATTCTTCGGTTGTGAAGGGTTGGAATGTTCAGAAATGCTAAAATAGTTTCATAGTTGCAATTTCCAAATTGTAGATTCAATCTGTATGCCACATGTCTTAGAAATCTATTCTGAACACTTTCAATCGCATTGATGTGTACTTGGTAGTGGGGAGACCATACTGTAGATGCATACTGAAATATGGAGCACACTAGTGAGTTGTAAAGAGTCTTCTTGGCATTAATTGAAAAGTCGCTTGAATTGCGTAGAATGAATCCCAGAATTTGGTTTGCTTTGCTTATGGTCGCATTCATGTGTGGTATAAATGTTAATTGTGAATCGAACTGAACACCTAAATCCTCAAAATTGTTAACTCGTTTCATGGTTGATCCATTTATTTCGTACTGAAAATTCAAGGGGAGTTTAGATTTTGAGAAGGATATTATGAAGCATTTATCAATATTTAGAGCTAAGCCATTTGCGAGAGACCTTTCGTGTAATTTATTTATATCGTGTGGAAGTTTTAAGCAATCTTTCGAAGTCTGTATTGGAATATAGATTTTTACATCATCTGCGAAAATCAAATACTGACAATAATCAAAGTGAGATGCCAAATCATTTATGTAAAAATTAAATAGTAATGGTCCCAGATGAGATCCATGTGGAACTCCTGATTAGAGAGATGGTTCTTAATTTTAACATACTGAGTTCTCTTAGTAAGGTAGCTGTTAAGCCAAGATAATAACCATGGTGGAAAATCAAGCATTTCCAATTTACGAATCAAGAACTCGTGATTCACGCTATTAAAAGCCTTTGAGAAGTCAGCATATACGGAATCAATTTGATTCCCAGCTTCCAGAGCACTTACAATGTCATTCTGATACAATAGCAAGTTAGTCACAGTTGACTTTCTTGGTGTAAACCCATGCTGTCCGTTAACAATAAAGTTATTGCAGTGCCATTTAAAAAATCTGGATATAAATAGTTCAAATAATTTTGAAATTGCTGACACTATGGTTATTGGGCGATAGTTAATAATATTTGCCTTGTCTCCGTTTTCAAATATTGGTGTTATGTAGCTGTTCTTCCATTTATTTGGAAAAACCCCAGTGATTATTGAATGATTGAATATCATAGTCAATGATTTAGTTGGGTATAAATGCATCTTTTGAGAAAGAAAACAGGGATGCCATTTGGACCACAACAAATCTTATCTTTCAAATTGGAAATTCCAGTAAATACTTCTTCAAGTGTTAAAGTTAAATTTGGTATATTTACACATATACATATTTAGTATTGAGAATTTCATTAATCTGTCAAAACGGTTATCCCAACTATAAACTGACATGTTTTAATTGCCAATTTGAAATAATCATAATGTGATTACGTGATAATCATGCACTAGTGCACGATTATCGGATAATTGCACAGTACAGGGTGCCCCAAAGTATCAACATACTATTATTATAGGTACTTACCTATCATTTTTATGAGAAAAAAATAAGCTGACCCAATAAAGTACAGGGTGTCTCATATTAATTTTTAAATACCTAATAGAATAATAACATAAACTATTTTTTATATTTTTAAATTTTATATCAGTTTCACAAATTTATAGGTATTTATATTTAGTTATTAAATTTTTTTTGACATTTTTTGTGATACCTACTGACATTTTATACTTACTTACGAAGGTATACAAAAAATTAAATTTTTTTATTTATGAAATTATCTCGTAAAATACAATTCGTGCAATGGAAATATATCTATAATTTTTGACAAATTTACACTCATGCATTTTTAACTGAAAAAGGAACTCGTGCACTACGTGTACTCGTGCTCTTTTTGAACTAAAAATGCATTCGGGCAAATTTCCCAAAAGCAAAAATTATCGATAATTTCCATTGCACTCGTTATCTATTGATAATCACCACATGTGCGGGGATCGATTCGCCAAATCACGGAGGTCGCATATTCAGCGGCCACGTGACAATATTTTGATCGCGGAGCGTTGGGTCAAACTTGTATCGTGCTGTTCGTACGCAAAATAGACAAGATCAGTTTGTAATCATTTGGTGAAAATGCAGTTATAAGAGGCATCGCCCATAAACATAGCTTCATCGTATTAGCTCGTTAATATTAATACTGAATGAAGGGCTTTATTCGTCGAGTATCCGGTGCGAGAGGCTTCATATTTCAATTGGGATATAATTTACGTTTAGCGCAGCCTATCTAGCGTAAAGTCAATATTCAAAACATTATCTCATCGAGGAAGAATCCGAATAATTTATATAGATGGGCGTGAGTCGAATGAGACGAAGTTTAGAATGGACGATTCATCTCGTAATTAGTTGATGCATGTTTGAATTCCAAGAATTCTTCGTGTTGTTTATCCTTATATGCAATGACATAGTTATTTTTTTTGTGATACTTTCAATGTTATCACACTGATTCAAGAGAACGGCACTCTTGAGTAGGTCCAACCAAATATTAGTTTGATTTTTTGACACAATCTCCAAGGACGTACCCAGGGAGAGGGTTCCAGACCCTCGCCCTCCTCCGAAAATGTTATAGAGATTAGATACTACAACACACAAAATCCCTAAATACAGCGCCAAAAATGTCTTTCTGTCTGGGACATTTCCGATCTGCGGGGTGGGAGGTTGGCGGGGCACAGTGGAGTATTTGTGGCAAAACCCTGGCCAACAAATTTTTTCATGTGTTTTGAAAATAGAACCATTGCTGTTGACTTTTGACTTACTTTGTAATGGTAAATACTCCTAAAAAATATATCTATAAATCAAGCTTTATCATATATACTGGGTGACACAGTATATCGGGCCACCCCTGTAACTTCTGCATTCGTAAACGGATTTTTCTGAAATTTGGTACAGTTATACAGGGTGTCCCTGGACTTCCTCTTTTCCTCTCGGGAATGTATAGATGGGGTCAAAATATCACCAGTACTTCATATAACTTTTGTTCCTACAAGCCTTCGTTACCAAGTTACGGGCCCTCAAAGTTACAAAATGAAAAATGTTTTTCTTTGATAACTTTCAAAGTGAATATTCAAAATTATCTAAATTTTGGTGATTGACTAAATGAATGAATTCCTTCGATGAGCTTTCATGCAGGAGTCAGTTGTTTTGCTACAAAGTCAGGAACGGACAACCCCCGATGGTACACACCCCAAAACTTCGAAATGACCAGGATTTGTCAATATGTTTTAACAAAACAAGGTTACCTGGACAATTTCCTGAATAAAAGTACTCGTGTGTAAAATCGATCGGAGCAAAGATTCTTAATAAAAATGCAGTTTTACTCGACGACATCAAACCCGATCGTCCACCATTATTTGAAATGAAAACTGTTCACAGTAGAAATATTAATGCTAACGTTAATTCAACAACATTTATAACAGGGATAATACAAAATATGCTAAAATAAAGTCGTAACCAAAAAGTACAGTACCTAGTTGAAAGTTTCATTCACAATGTAGATATTTTTTCAAATGAAATATCAAGTTATGTAGATTCGTGGTGTTTTTGAACTAACAAGCTATGAAATATCGAATTCAGTCCATATTTTGTATGTACGCGTGGAATAAGCACGTTTCGTGTTGTGTTATCTGAATCTCATGAAACTCAACATTTGGATATTGCAAATTCGTATTCACAGCTTAAATGTTGAGGAGTTTCACTGATAAGTATAATTTCATGGGAGAAAATATTTAACCCGAAGATAAATTTAACTGAAAAAACGCACATCGGAAGACATAACTAATAAAAAGCAAACGAATAAACTACGAAAACGGCTGCACATGAATAGGTGAAAAATATCCGGTGAATAAATTTATGTTCCATTTCTTCCACAGATGTTGACAAGAAAGAAATAAACGTGTTTGCCTGATAAAAATTTGTTATGAACATTGTACCTATCATTTCTATTTTCATTACAAATTAATCTTTTCGAATAATGGTAGACATCTCAGGTTGGATGTCGTCGAACAAAAATGCATTTTTATCAAAAATCGTTGCTCCGATCGAGTTTCCACACGAGTACTTTTAATCAGGAAATTGTCCAGGTAACCTTGTTTTATTAAAACATATTGACAAATGCCAGTCATTTCAAAGTTTTGGTGTGTGGACCATCGGGGGTAGTCCGTTCCTGACTTTGTAGCAAAACAACTGACTCCTGCATGAAAGCTCATCGAAGGAATTCATTTGTTTAGTCAATCACCAAAATTTAGATGATTTTGAATATTCACTTTGAAAGTTATCAAAGAAAAAAAAATTTCATTTTGTAACTTTGAGGGCCCGTAACTTGGTAAGGAAGGCTTTTAGGAACAAAAGTTATATGAAGTACTGGTGATATTTTGACCCCATCTATACATTCCCGAGAGGAAAAGAGGAAGTCCAGGGACACCCTGTATAAGCAACCATTTCGGATTTGATCACATTACAATCCACTATGGCGGACTTCCGGTTTTTCTGGAAAAGTCAGCAACTTTGTTTTTCAAATGTAACACCCTGTATATTTTTACATATTCAACAGGTCAAACAAGTCCAAACCTCATGTCAAATGTAATTTTTTTGAAACAATTAAAATTGTTTTTTTTATTTTACCTCGTGGATAAATGAGATTTGGTCAAGGCTATTCACAATGAAAAACTAATTCTTTCTGAAAAATTATTTTTTGTGTCACTTATTGATGAATCAATTCAGTCACATCAAATTTTGATCAAAAAACAAATCAAATGGAACCCCTATGGGCCACCTACTTCTAGAACATACATACAGGAACAAAATTACATATAATTTTTGTATTTCGGTGCAGTAACAAATTGTATACATTCAAAAATCTACAACTAATTCATGAGTTTCCTTGCAGTTCGAATAATTTTTCAACTTAGTAAGCTGTGGAAAACAACATTTCTGAATCTTGTCAACTAATTGTGTTTCGCTGTCATCTTTCAGCTCAACTCTCGAAAACCTATAATTTTGATTTTCCATTTCTACTAATTCTCGGAAGTTAACT
Source organism: Gonioctena quinquepunctata (assembly GCA_018342105.1). Classification (NCBI taxonomy): domain Eukaryota; kingdom Metazoa; phylum Arthropoda; class Insecta; order Coleoptera; family Chrysomelidae; genus Gonioctena; species Gonioctena quinquepunctata. Next base: position 165,114 of record JAFIRS010001723.1, on the reverse strand, counting down.
AATTTTCCCCGGCAAAAAATTCTGGGTACGTGTTTGACAATCTGCTGAATCACTTGAAATCTAGAAGTTTTGTGCCAAATGCACTCTTTCTTTGTTGAATAATGTGGTTTGGTCGAGGCAGGAATATTTACATTCTATTGAGAAACATTTTTAGATCAATCTTACAATAATTATTAGTTATTTTTGCTATAAATAATTCATACTTTCATTTTAAAAGGAGGTGAATTCGTTTACAAATAAACAACTTGAAACATTTGTGGAGGAGTTGGGTAGGTGGGTAGGTGATAGATACGTGGGTTCTTTTCATCAGTTTTATATAATGGCGTGGTTTTTGTGTAATCGTTCTCATGCTCTTTGAACCATCATAAAAGAAAATTTTCTCGAAAAAGTATCGTTTTTAAATCAGTGCCAGATATCACCATAACTTGGTCATGTACTAAAACGACGCCATTACACAAAACAGTTGAAAAGACCCACATATAGTCTATCCAATATCAATTGCAGAAGCTGTTTCTATAGGGAGCAAATAAAAACTCACTTCGCTAACACGAGCGTATATGCGAAGAAACGGAACGAAAAATAATCTGTACTACTTGTATACAGTCTCCGTCGGCACAAAGAGCCAGCTGGTCAACGTGGACTTGAGTGACTGCTGTCTGTTCTACAACCGATTCGTCTGGGCCAATCAAGTCGGACATCAATGCTTGCAGATGTGGCTATACGATGGGAGGTCATAAATCATGCGTTATATTTGTGTTTTAATAGCTCTGGAAGATCAAAAACCAGTAGCGTCTGTGGTCTTGGTGTGTGCCGATAGAAATACGTTTTAGGATATTCTAGTTTTGTTGGAAAATATGGCTTTTTTCGACCATGGGAAAATGCAATTGCACAAAATAGTAATGATGTCTTTAATTTTTTTCATTTTTCATTATTTATGAAGTATTTTTAAAATCTAAAAATATCTAAATGAAATTAGTTATCTCCGCCACTGCTGCTCACAGGATTTCGCCGCAAGACTTTTTTATGCTTCTGTAATTGATATTGGGAAAACTACATCTATCATCTACCTAAACTCTTCAGCAAAAGTGTATGTCCCGCTGACTCTGCGTATAGTATTTCTAATCCCAATTGGACCTACATGAAAAGTTTCGAGAAGAAATTCTCTTTCCAGTTGCCGCCTTGACATAGGCGTCGGTATATTATTTTTCATTGGTATTTTTTCAGTTACTTATTCTTACAATTATAGCAATTGATCACCCCATGTAAAAGTAGACACATGTTATCTCAACTGAATTTTATTATTTGGTTCGACAGGTCTCCAGAAAGCCATATTGATAAAATTATTTTCAATGGATAACTCCTAACCTCACCAACACACGGCACTGATTGAGGAATATTGTGAACTGGGGAAATCATGCGGCTTCAGATAACAGGTGTCCAATCTAGCTAGCCGAGCATTTATTCCTCAAATATATTTGATAGCGCCTTTACTAATAATCTGGGCAACTAGGGCCACACGACAGAACTTTTTTATGATTGTACCAGGAACGCTTTGAGAGTAAAAATACTGGTAGTATATAAATTTCCTATTTGCCGGGCAGTGCATATGAACACTCCTAGTAGTGCTCTTATTTTTATTGCCGTTTCAATTGGGATTACTGCTAATGCTGCTTATTGGTCCAGCGAATCACGTGTAGCGCGCGTTCTCTATCACTTCCAGTGCCTTCGTTAACAGAACACTTTTGACAAGGGATTGATATTCTTGAAGTAAGAGAAAGATATTTGTGATTTTGTAACGTGAATAATACGGATGTTTCAATTCCACCAAATTAATTTCAAGAATATGGATTCGCTGCCTTCAATTCGAATCCTCAATTATATATATATATATATATATATATATACATATATATATATACATATATATATATATATATATATACAGTGTGGTCATTTAAATGTTCATGGGAATTTTCAAAATTAATTGCACAACCAAAATACAAATATAAAGTTATTTAGAATTAAAAGTTATGCCTAAATACCAAAACATGGCCTTAAAAAAACATTAATTATTTCCCAATTTTTTTTATATTCATCCCAAACACTTTTATGAATTAATCAATTTCCCATAACTTTGTTCAAATTCATGCATATTTGTGAAATTAACTTTAAATAATTATTTAGGGAATCACATCTTTCATGTTTTTTGCAGCGATATTAAACACAACTTAAAGATTTCGCGAAAATTATTTTTAACAAGGTAAAACAGTGGTAATGATATTATTTATGCCTATTAAAAAACTCTAATTCAAAGTAAAATTTTGTATTTGAAATGTTTATTAAAAAACTACAAATTAATCGACAAACATGAAATCCTACTAAAATGATCGCAGATACCCATGGAAAAAAACAAATGAGGGTTAAAAGTATTATAAACATGATTATGTTTTTAAACGTATTTGAATGTGGTAATATATAATAATAATAATAATAATAATAATAATAATATATAATAATAATAATTTATTCACAGGATAGAGATAAAAAATTACAAATTGTATAAAGGTAATGTGTGAATAAAATAGAGCCTAATCTACGAGGTATAATATGTATATCAGGATACACATATATACCTGTATGTAGAGCGAGAATATATAAATATCTAAAATAGTACCTAAGCATAAAGTAAATAAATATATATATATATATATATATATAAAAAAATAGTACCTAAATATGAACATAATCAAAATATATAAAATAGTAAAATAGTAAAAATAGTAAAACTAGTACTCTAACATCATATTAATTGTTAGTAATATAAATAGTTTTAATGACTATTTTTTATTCTTTCAGTTTTCTATTATTGATTTTACGTATGTGGTTGGTAACTCTTTGATATAGTCTTTTAGCGTTTTAGTGAAGCGTTGGATTGTGGGTTCGTTTTTAATATTATCAGGTAAGCAGTTGAATACTTTCGGTCCCAGATATTGGTAGCATCTCTGACCGACTGATTTATTCATAAAAGGGGGTATATATTTATTTTTTTGTCGCGTCTCATGATAGTGAGAATGAGTAAGAAGTTCGTTCTTATGCAAATATTGTGTTTTTCCTAATTTCAAAAAATAAAGTTTTCTCAAATCATAAATATGTGTCTCTTCAAATAGCGATTCGCTTAGATATCGGTTATTTCTACACATTATTTGTTTCAAAAACCGCTTTTGTATGATTTCTAGTGATTTCAGGTATGTTTTGGATACTCCATCCCATCCTATAATACCATAGTCTAGATGCGATTCAACTAAACTATGATAAAGATTTTTGTTTGTTTGAAGTTGAGTATATTTGAGACTTGTTTGATTCTATATAGAACACTACGTAATTTTTTTACTAAATAGTTTATATGCATGTCCCATCTGAGGTGGCTGTCTATCATAATACCCAAGTATTTAGCGCTTTTTGATGGTAAGATTTCGAGGTCATCTTCTAGTGATATTTTGTCAAATGCTGGGAGGCTTGTAGATAAGCTACAGAACGGCAAGTAGAGAGTTTTTTGAGATTCATTGATAGGAGCCTATTATCGAACCATTTTTTGATGTTACCAAAATCAGTTTCTATTTTATTTTTTAAGTCATCCCACGTGTTTCTTTCATAAAAAATTACCTTATCATCTGCAAAACTTATGATGCTGCCTTGTGTTCGTATGGAGAATAAATTATTCAAATAAATATTGAAGAGCAAGGGTCCCAGTACCATTCCTTGGGGTACACCACATGATATAATTTCTTTTTTGCTAAGTATGTTTTGTATTTTTGTTTGTTGTTTCCTGTCATTTAAGTATAAGTTGAAAAGGTCGTCTGCTTTACCCTTTACTCCCAGATCGTCAAGGCTTGATAAAAGTATACGGTATCGAATGCCTTTGCTAAGTCTAGAAAAATTCCAATGGCCGTTTTTTTTTTTATCTATAGAATTATATATTTTGCTCGTGAGTTTTTTTATCGCATCGTTGGTGGACTTTTTTTCTGTGAATCCATACTGCGCTTCTGACAACAGTTTGTGTTTCTTCAGAAAGGAATTTAGTCTTTTTTTATAGTTTTTTCTATAATTTTACCCAAATTTGATATAAGTGTTATAGGTCGATAATTTGACACTTCTGTTTTTGCACCACTTTTGTAAATAGGTACCACAGTTGACATTTTGAAAGCAGAAGGAAAGTGACCACTTGACAAAGATTTATTGATAATACAACTGAGAGGTTTGGCTATGTAACTTGTTATGAGTTTCAGTGTTTCAGGTCCTGGTGATTTTTTATTTTTTAACTGTGAAATGGTTTCTTGTATTCCATATGCATCAGTGGGAAAGAGGAATAGGGTATGATCTGATTTGATTTTAGTTTCCGTATAATTTCTATCCTGCTTAATATTTTTTGCTAGATTTGCACCTACATTGCTAAAGTATGCGTTGAATTTTTCAGAGATTATGATTGGATCGCAAGTTATATTTCCATCTTCGGTCTGTATCAATGATATTTCTGCATGTTGTCTTGCTTTGGTTAATTCATTTGCCGATGGTTTCGCTAATTTTTATCGGCTTATTTTTATTATATACTAACAATTAACAAATCAAAATAAATTAGAATAGAAAATATTTAAAATGCAAAAAATATGTGTAAAAAAAATCATCGAAGCGTCTCTGTATTTCCACCTTCTCGTTCAATGCATCTAATTGTCCGATCATAAAATTTGCAGAAATATTTCTGCAATAAAATACTGTGGATGTTTTTCGATGATTTCATAATGTGTGTTCGCTGTCTGCCAATACTCTATCTTTATTTTACAAACATAAATCATCAGTGGTTCTCCTTCTAGAATAGAATATGATAAGGGTATTCCCTAAACTATATCGATGAAAATAATTGAAAACTTCCGTCTCCAACGTGACAGCGAGCACACGTTGAAAGTGTCGCTCGTGAAGAGAGAACGTGGATGCCACGTGGGAGATGGGAAGACAGCCGTTCGTTGCAACGTGCATGTACCGAAATTTGTTTGTGTGTAAAGCCCGCCGTTCGTTGGAACGACATGTGAAAAAATAAAGTGTTATAAAATATAGTTGAATACACAATAAAAGGTTTTTGGAAAAGAAGAAAATTTAAGAGTAGTAAATTTGTTTATGTGTGTGAAGACCGCCGATCGTTGGAACGTGCATGTGAAAAAATAAAGTGTTATAAAATATAGTTGAATACACAATTGCTTTAGGCAAGACGCAAGAAGCCTGTATTCAAAAGGTATTTGACTTGGCAAAAGAAGAAGAATTTGATAAGAGTAGCTAAATTTGTTTATGTGTGTGAAGACCGCCGATCGTTGGAACGTGCATGTGAAAAAATAAAGTGTTATAAAATATAGTGGAATACACAATTGCTTTAGGCAAGGACGCAAGAAGCCTGCATTCAAAAGGTTTTTGACTTGGCTTGAATGCACCAAAAAGGGAGCAAATAGCCATAAAATTATTGAAGTGGAAGAAGAATATGATAAGAGTAGCTAAATATATTACAAACTAACAAGCCACATAGGTTAGAAAGCCAAGCAACAGTTTGTGAATTCTACCTCTTCTGATTGACCGCGCGAATTGTTTTTGAAAGTGGGATATGAAATTGAATCTCATTATTGTATTTTTTCAAAAAACCTTACCTATAGTCTACAACTCCTTCACGTTTAACTGGAACTGAAAACGACTTCTCTTGGTTAGTAACAGTAGAATCCTCTTTTTGTTTGCACCTTGTACTTCTCGTTTCGAAACTTTTAGTGACGGTTTATTGTAGTAGCTAGGTTTTAATTTTTCAACTGTTGGTGTGGAATGAAGGCTTTTATTTCGAAATAAGGTTTGTCGGTAATTATGAAAATTCGCTAGCCCGCTTGTGTGATGAATATAATATTGAAAAACAATAATCGCACATGTTTCTTACATAATGAAAATCAAATCAGTCATTTTTAAATATGTATGCAATTCTGGCATAAAAAGAGAAACTAATAACAATCACAACACAATAGAATGTTCATCGTCAATAACAATCGTGTAAACATTCCAGGAATGTTTATTGAAACGCATGAAATACTCGACGAAAACAATCACTGAACCATATATAATTTGATCATTTGTCGCTGTTGCCATTATTGTTGCGCTGAGACCTCATCACTTCCGATCTCAACAACCTGCAAAAAAATCGTTGATATTCAGAATCAAGGTTATTTCATATAACCATTTTCGTATATTCAAAATAAAGATAATGTATTTGTACATCGCCGGTATGTGTGGTGAAATTTTGAATCGTAATAATTTTCTTCTCATTGATAATTTTTTATACTTGAGTTGATAGTGGCCAGTCCAGTATTTTTTTTATGGGAGGTTGGAATTCTTCAGGGATACCTTATGGGTCTGTCACCCCCCACATATGAGACTCCACTAAGCACTCCACCTCTTTTGTAGGCTAATTAAACACTCCACCACTTTTGTAGGCTAGTGTGATCATAGTATCTGATGACACTTAGGTCGGTCATGTTTCCTTCGCACATTGAGGGATTTCAAACATCTTGAAGGGCATAAATGTGGGTAGTCAGTGAATAGTTGCGCCCACAACATTTTCAGCCTCAAATCCGTCCCTATACCAGATCTTCTCCTACAGAATGGTGCTATGTTGTTTCAATTGTCTCTGTCTGTTATAAAATACTCGGAATAGGTAAGCAAACAAGTACAGTTTCGGAATATTATCATGTTTAGCACGTCTCTTGCCATAATTGGCAATGTTCTGTCCTTATGTTTACATATTACAAATGAATAACTTCTTTATTAATAACATGAATAATAAACTGAACACTTTACCCAAAACAGAAATTAACCCAAAAAACTCAACATGATAAATTCAATGTCATTCAGACCAGTTACTGATGACGATATCAGAATAATATTAAATAAACTCAACAATAAAAAAACTGAAGATATCAAAGGAGTGAACGTTTTTGCCATAAAGAGTTGTACGACTCATATAAAAGAGCCACTGTCAGACATAGTCAATCAATGTATCTCTGAAGGCTATTTTCCTCAAGATCTTAAGTTTGGAAAAGTAATTCCTATTCACAAAAAAGACAGTTTATCTGACCCAAAAAACTTTAGACACATTTCTATCTTAGCATCCTTCTCAAAAATACTCGAATATGCTATATATACACAACTCATTGAATAGTATTCTCAGCCCCGATCAGTTAGGCTTCAGGCCAGGAAGGTCAACCTCCAATGCCATTCACTCACTTACAAAACATATATATGACGCCTTCGAAAATAGAGAGAAATATATAGGAGTCTTTACAGACCTTACATCCGCTTTTGATTGCGTAAATCACAAGATTTTAAGAAATAAACTTTACTTCTACGGTATTAGAGTCTAGAAATAATCACCTCATATTTAGAAGATAGGTTTCAAGTAGTAGACTGCGGTTCAACTCGCAGCGATAAATTAAAACTTCTGCGAGAAGTACCTCAAGGATCAATCTTAGGCCCACTATTATTTCTCATTTATATAAATGATCTACCCGATTCGATGGACTCAGTGGGTATCAATACAACAATATATGCAGATGATGCAACTATTAGCAAAAGAATTACCACGATCGACAATCCTCAACAAACCCTAAAAATAATACTAGACAAGGCACGTTCTTGGTTTAATCCCAATCAGCTGATATTAAATGAACAGAAAACGGAATCGTTAACCTTCCAACTGAAAAACACAAATGAAAGTAATATTGTTAGATTTTTAGGGATTCACATAGATTCAAATCTAACGTGGACTGAACATATAAACAATATCAGTACCAAGTTGAGCAGGTTAATATTTGCCATCAGAAGAGTAAAAAAATTGGTTATGAACCCCCTATATGGTGTTGATGATTTTTTTCATATTATCCAAAATATAGAGATGCTCCCAAAGTGATGTCCTATGATATTATATCTTATTTTATAGGTTTTATTTTATCTTTCAAATGAAATATTAAGATGTGTATTACTATAAGCTAACTTAAGAATTATAAATCGGAATAGGTATTTGTACTATTTTTACTGCATTTTAATGTATAACTCTATATGAATTTTTTTAATTTAATCTCCTAGTGACGTGTCTACAAACTTTATGTTTCTCAAGACAAATAAATTATTATTATTATTATTATTGTCCAGTTTATTTTCTAGTCAGGAGGCACCAAGTCTGCCTCTCTCTGTACCACCTGATTGAGGAAAAGCAATCCCAATAGTGTCGTATATAAATTCTTCGGTCACTAGCTGAGTAATTATTATTCTAAATTACACCTAAAAAATAAGGCCTGTGTCAACTTAACTCTTTCAGTTTCTGTGTTTCGATGGTTGCTCGCCAAGTAAGGTGGGAGTTAAAACACTTCCAAACACCCTTTTTAAGTGAACAATTCAATGAAAACACTACACTGCAATTTGATGTTGATTATTAATCAGCTGAAGAGCTTCTGCAGTGAAGATGGTGTCCCCATACTCCAATTGTTCAATTTTTCTTTCGGATTTCATTATTCGCACAAAATGAAGAAATATGACGCCAAAAAAATTCCTCAAATCTTCATGAAAAGCCATTGTACTTATTCTTCAGGTTTTCAGCTATCTTATCGATTTCATCAGGCATTTTCAATTTATTAATTGTCGTCATGTTGCACCTATTTCATTGATATTGTCTGCTCTTGATTCAGACACGATTAATATCTTCTGATACATAATTACCCACATTCTTATCAGTTGAAGTTATTATGATGGATGTTCAATTCATTTGGTTCGATTCCAATATCTGATGAAGTCTAGTAGGTTTGTTTTAGATAATAAATGCATTTATACCAGTTGTTTTTACCCGAGGAAATGTCGCTTGTATGCAGAAGGTTCCTGCTTCAATGTTCTGAAAACTGATCAATTCAAAAATAATAATTGGTGATTTCACAAAAGTTCGGTACAAGTGAAATAGCATTGAACATGTTTCAATTATATGTGTTTTCCAACCCTTCTTCGTCAAGTAAATATTTCCCCTTGCGAAATGGCTCTCAATGGCTATACAAAATATGTACTCTGCATTGGTAAACCGTGTATGAACATTCGGAGTCTGTAAACGAGGACGTTCATGTATCCGGTATTTGCAAAGTATTACCAAACATCCTTCGATTAAAATCGAAAGTAGGAAGCCAGTTTCATGACCCGGCGTAAAATACATATAAGCATTTCAAAGGTGTCGGAAGTGATTGCCTGTAGCTGTAACCCACAATCCGAATACAGCAGTGAAAAATATTTTCAGTTGAATCATACTACCCAAATTATACATAGAGTTGTTTGTTTATAATTGAAACCTGCTTAAAATCTCTCCGAAATATTGTTGGTGGAATGGGTTTGGCGGATACTTGTTCATTTCTAATGTAACCAGACTGAATTGTTTGTTGATTTTTTTTAGTTGGAATTATCTGAAACAATAGGTTGAACAAAATAAAACTCTAAAGCGGGATCTCCACCAAAGCAACATTTGTCGGCGACCGTGGCGCCGACCTGAAACGTGAAAAGAAACCTGAAAAGATACGTGGTCCATGATAAACGTCTTCAGAGGAAAGCAACACAGAAATCGAGTTGGTCCCCCAATTCCTGCAGATGTACTAAATAGATATTACTGTTCAATAAGCTGAAAATCTAACATCCAACACCACAACTTTGTACGATCCACTAACACATCTCGAGAAACATGTCATAAACGAGAAATTTGTCTTGCAGTGAACTGAAGAAGGTCTGAATGATATTTTTTTTAAATCTTCCTGACACTGCCTGACCTCCTTGGCACGTTTTTATTTTTTCCCACTGTTCTTCAAATTTTAATGAAGATAGTTTCTGTCTAAAAACGCTCAGTCCTGCAAATTCCTGTCAGAACAAGTTAGAAAACCCTCCACTGTTTATATAAAGATGCGTCCGCCCTAACATTATTTGATTATTGGCTGTCTTATAAGCAGCGCCACGCGTGATTTCTTCTTTAAATTTCTAAAGGTTACCTAAAAATCGGCAAATAGTGTAACAATGTCAACTCTTCATAGAAGTGGAAGAAAAAAAGACCATATCTGGATACATTTTATAGAAAAATCTAATAAAACTGCAGGAAAATCTGGGAATAGAGCTATATGCATAAAATGTAGACATGAAAGTTCACTGGTGTAGTGAAACAAATACAGTAATCGAAAAGGAATGACAGACATGAAACAAAATGGCCGACTTCCGGTTTCACCAGAATAGCCACCAACTTCGATTTTTCAAATGGAACACCCTGTATGTTTGATGTTTTTTTGATTCTACGGCTCAAATTACATACGACAGTGTTGCAAATTTTTTATTTCACAATAAAAAAATAATGCTTTCACAATTTTTTTTTAGTCCAGGAGGTCTTGATCAGGTTAAAATCTATACAAATTTACATCAGTAATTCATAGTAATAGTCATTTCATCGATAAGATGAATAACAAATCCTACAACAGAAATTGAAATTTTCTGAACGCATTTTTAACGAAAAAATCGTTTTTTTCAAATGGTACCTACCGAGGGCCATCCTGCCATTCGAAAGATAATTCAATTATCAAGTCAACGATATACATTATGTGCCACTTTCCTTTTGTTCAAAACTAAACACGATCAATTATTTAATTTGTACAATATTTTATACGATGCCTAAATTCCAATTAGTTACCGTTTAGGTTTGATGAAATGAAAGGTAGCCGTGGAATCATGGAAAACAGTGATTAATGTCATTCAAAAGTGAAATACCAATTTTACTTGTCATCTCGTTTCGTTTGTAAAAAGTTTTTTTGAAATGAAAAATAATAATCGTTATTCTCGAAACGAAGAAATCGATATGATATTGATATACGGAGAATGTCAGAAGAACGTTGTCAATTCTATACGCTGTTCGTTATTCGTTAAGAGGCACCCATCGGGAACCTATTTCAGGAAATTGGAAATGATGCTAAGGAAATAACCAGCTGATCAAAACTACATCCACTTCATTGTCAGTGAAGAAGCGGAAACTAATGTTTTAGCATATGTTAATTTTTCTTCATCTGCCTCAGTGCGAGAATTGGAAATTGAATGTGGGATCAGCAGGGAAAGTGCCAGAAAAGTATTGAAAAAACATAAATATCACTCCTATAAATACAGTTTGCATCAGCATCTATATGAAAATGACCCAGAACGGAGACTAACTTATTGTAATTGGCTTTTGCGTCATCATGATTTGAATAATGGTTTTGTCTCGAAGATACTGTTTACAGATGAGTCTAGGTTTACGAATAATGGTATGTTCAATAGAAATAATACAAGGTATTGGACTCAAGAAAATCCTAGGTTGCTGAGAGACGGTAATTTTCAGGAAAGATTTGGATTCAACGTCTGGGTAGGAATCATAGGGACAAGAATCTTTGAACCAAATCTTTTCGACGGGTTTTTGATGGGACAAAGAAATCTACAATTCTTAGAGAACGATATTAAAAGTAATATCAACGATTTACCTGAGAACATCAGGGAAAATATGTTTTTTTAGCAGGATGGTGCAGGACCACATAATGCTAATATTGTTGTGCAATATCTTAGTGATACCTATGGGCAGAGATGGATTGGAACAAATGGTCCAATCAGATGGCCAGCCAGATCGCCCGATTTAACCCCTATTTATTTTTATTCATGGGGTCACATAAAATCCCAAGTATACTCGAGGAGACCCACCTCTTTGGAGGACTTGAGATATAGAGTTGAGCGCGCATTTCAGGAAATTCCTGCTCACGAACTGATAAATGTGATGAGGTGTACAATAAATAGAACTGTTAGGGAAAACGGGCAACACTTCGAACATATCATTGGTCATTAATAACTAAAATGACTTTTCGATAATTGTGAAACTCTTCTATTGAAAACAGGCTAATGGTATTGTGAGTAATAATTTGTACGTGGAATGTTTCACTGTTTCAGTCGTTAGATTTATTCAAACAGCTTGATAATATTAAAGTTACCTTTTCTGTAATGGGTTTATAATCATTACATATTGTCAAGTCGATTATTTTTGGTAATTCATTGTTACCATTCTGAGATGAAGTTTGAAAGAATTAATATATATCGTTGAATTGGTAATTAAATTCGTTAAAAATGCGTTTAGAAAATTTAAATTCCTGCTGTAGGATTTGTTATTGATCTTATCGATGAAATGACTATTACTATGAGTTACTGATGTAAATTAGTATAGATTTCAACCTGATCAAGGCCTTCTGGGCTAAAAAAAAATTGAGAAATTATTTTTTTTCAATTGTAAAATGAAAATTTGGCAACACTGTCGAATATAATTTGAGCCATAGAATCCGAAAAACATCAAACATACAGGTGTTCCGTTTGTCACCCGGTATAATAATAATAAAAATTAAATGAAGAAATGCGTCATTTCTGATTAATTTGAAATTTTATTTTCGATTTTTTTAAATAACATATTTTTTCAAGGTTGAGGGTACTTCTGTCGTGAATGCCCAACAAAACTCACAGAAACCAAGTACTTCACACCTTTACAGTCACTTTCCAGTATTTCCACTCCAGATTGTAGGAAAAGAAAACCAGTGTCAGAAATAAGGTTAGCAAGTTCTAGTTCTGGATCTTTTGTCGTACGCACTAGCAAATCTACTAAAGACGAACAGCAGTTTTAACTGTATGGAGCAATCGGAAAGCTATAGCTCTTTTACGGCCTGGATACATACCACCCTCTCGATATGATGTTTCTAATAAATTGCTTCATGAAATTTATAATGAAGAAAAATCACTTGTCGGGAACATTTGTGTGTCTGTCACTTGATGGATGGTCCAATGTGCATAATGAACTGATAATCTGTGCAACGGTTACAACAGAAAATGGATATTCCTTCTTAGTAGATACTCTAGATACTAGGAACCCACATACATCAGTATATTTAACCGAAATTGTAACAGCACTCCTAAATAAGCTTAAAATCGAATATGACTGTACAGTATGTAGTTTTGTCACATATAATGCAGCTAATATGGCTGCAATGCAATAAAAATATTGTGCTGCACATATTTTAAATTTACCTACTATGTAAGGATTTGGAAATCGCTAATATTAAAGAACATGTTTACATTTCCAAATACTTCCGTAACAACCATTTTGTCTCTGCGGCATATGCCAAAGTAGGAGGCAAAAAACTAGTTTTGTCAAATGATGTCAGATGGAATTCGCTTGCCGACTGTTTAGAAGGTTTCGTTGAGTCATGGCCATACTTCTCGAAATAGCTGAGAAGAACAAAAACGAAATTGACAATATTATAAGAGGGAAAATTTCAAACATTCACTTGTAAAGATTAGTCGAAGATTACCTAACAATACTTAGCCTATCTCTAACGCAATAGATAGACTACAAAGAAACAGTGCAAGCCATCAGATGTTATGGAAGAACTTAAAATATTAGAAACCCATTTTTAAAATATCTACAAAAACTTAAGAGGCGTTATGAACAGTGTATAACCCCATATCATTTGTTGGCATATCTTCTTGACCCAACAAAAACTCGGCAAACCCTAACAGAGAGTGAAAAAAATTTTGCTTTAAAAGCTGTTAAAGAATTATATCCAAATAGTGGTTTACTACCACTCATTATCAAGTTTCTTGCCAGATCAGAACCATTCACTAATGTCATGTTCCATGATGATATTCCTCAGAATGTAAAACCCATAGATTGGTGGAAGTCACAACAAAATATACCCATTATTCAAAGAGTTCTTCATAATTAAACAATTATTTTGTGCTGCTCTTCTTCCGCATCAGTCGAGAGATATTTTTTTTGTATAAACACTACAATTAACTAAAATAAATATTATTTAGATACAGTGGTATAACTTTTTTGGTATAATAAACCATTAATTAAAACTCCAAAGTTTTTGTTTTCTCTTAATTATAACTTATCAGAAATTTTGATTTGAATTGAAAAAATCATGCGATTTAAATCATGTATTTACATCAGTTAATTTAAATCGTTTCAACCCTGATTAAAACACTAATAATTCGAACAGTTTGTTTATTATTTGATGTAAACTTTCTTGATAATAAAATCAATTTCATTTCGCGAAAATAAAAAAGATGTTTTCTATGTTTTTGTAAGAAAATGCTTCAGGAATAATGTTGATGGGATTATGTGGAAGGGAAAAAATGCAGTAAAATTATTTTGAAAGTTATTGTTAAATAACTGCATCTGGGGTACGGTCACGAAAATGTTAAAACACATTTCTAGTCCCTCTTTCCAACCCCTCCGGAAAACAATTCCAGCGTTGAAAAAGTTTTTATTGTTTTAACATTTGGAAGCGGAACACAACAAAATGGTTGTGTTCGATGACGAAACGCCGCCGAATAAAAACTAGGAATCGTATAAAATAACATTCATGTCTGCCATGATAACATTCAGATGGACTTTTCAATGCCGAAACAATTTATTTTCGTCTTGCTGCCTCATAAATTATTCTGTTAACTAAACTTTTCGATACGGATAGAGGCGGAAAGGTCGTGCAGTAATACTGGGTGAGCCAGATCAGTGCTAACACCCGTACGTGCATATTTTTTTTGTTCCAAGTATGGATCTGCAAATTGTAACTCCAACGAATAACGAAAATATATTGTTTTCATAGCATAATATTTCCTGTTTAACCGAAAATGTTTTATTTCATAGGATAATGGGTCACTAATATTGTTCTATATAATGATTTCGCTCTTGTCATTGAAACAGGTTAAAATGACCATCCGTAATTTCTTTTATAAACTAAATATCACGTTTCTAATATTTTGAATCAGTCATGTCTTGTGGAATTATAGACTGGGGAGCGATATAAACTAATAATCTGCCTGTTTTGAAAACTATTTCTAAAAAATTATTTTTAAATTAATTGGCATTTTCATCAAAAAAGATAAATCTACAGATAAACATTTGTGTCATAATTTTCTTAACAAAAAAAAAACACATGCCATATTGCAACAAAATGCCATCACAATTGGTTGTCCATTTAAAGTGAAAAAAATCACGCACGTACACAAAAATATGTCAAAATTGTCAATTTCAGATCTAGACCTAAACCAAAAAAAATCACATACCATATTGCAACAAAATGTCTTCACTATTGGTTGTCCATTAAAAATGAAAAAAATTGTGTGGAAAGTCATTTCCTGAAAATATAAAAAGTGGATAACGGAATGTACGAAAAAGAAGTCAAAATTGTCAACTTCATATCTAAACCTAAACCAAAAAAAAATGACATAGCTACCATATTGCAACAAAATGCCATCACTATTGGTTGTCTATTAAAAGTGAAAAAGTCATGTAGAAAGTTTTGCTGAAAATGCAAAAGTGGGTAATTGAATGTACAGAAAAAAATTACAAACTTGTCAACTGACTAGTGTCCATACTATTGACTTACTTCTATCAGTGAATGTGTTTTATTGGTTCATTAAAATGAATTGAAGCATATCAATAATTACCTCAGTTTTTCTGAATGTCCCAACTAAAAACTGTGCGAATGCTTTGCAACTGAAAACCCTTGGAACTCCTTTGCTGAAAATATAAAAAGGGTATAATTGAATGTACGCAAAATAAATCAAAATTCTCAACTTCAGATCTAGACCTAAACCAAAAACAAAATCACATACTATATTGCAACGAAATGCCATCGCTATTGGTTGTCCATTAAAAGTGAAAAAATCATGTAGGAAATTCCTTTGCTGAAAATACAAAAAGTGGATTATTGAATGTACAGAAAAAATGTCAAAATTGTCAACTTCAAAACTAGACCTAAACAAAAAAATAATCACGTGCCATATTGCAACAAAATACAGAAAAAATTGTCAACTGACTAGTGACCATACTATTAACTTACTTATATCATCAACTCTGCAAATGCTTAGCAACTAAAAACTCTTGAAAGTCTTTTGATGAAAATATAAAAAGAGAATGTACGCAAAATAAGTCAAAATTGTCAACTTCAGATCTAGACCTAAACCAAAAAGGAAACCATACTGCAACAAAATGCCATAACTATTGGTTGTCCATTTAAAGTGAAAAATCAGGTAAGAAAGTCATTTGCTGAAAATACAAAGGTAGATAATTGAATGTCCAGAAAAAAATATCAAAATTGTCAACTGACTAGTACCAATACTATTAACTAACTTCTATTATCTCTAGGTAAAATATTGAATATGCGTTTTATTGGTTCATTAAAATTTAGCATATCAATAATTCCTTCAGTTTTTCTGAATGTCACAACTAAAAACACTGCGAATGCTTTGCAACTAAAAACTAATGGAACTCCTTTGTGAAAATATAAAAAAAGTATAATGGAATGTACCCAAAATAAGTCAAAATTGTCAACTTCAGATCTAGACCTAAAAAGAAAATCACATAACATATTGCAACAAAAGGCCATCACTATAAGTTGTCCATTAAAAGTGAAAAGATCATATAGGAAAATCCTTTGCTGAAAATACAAAAAGTGGATTATTGAATGTACAGAAAAAATGTCAAAATTGTCAACTTCAGATCTTGAACTAAACACAAAAAAAAATATAACGTACCACATTGCAACAAATTGCTATCACTATATTGCTTGTCCATTAAAAGTGAAAAAATCATGTAGAAAGTGCAGAAAAAAATGTCAAAATTGTCAACTGTTCATTCTATTAACTCTTCGGAAAATATTGAATATATTTTATTGGTTCATTAAAATAATAAATAATTCCTCTAGTTATCCTGTAGGTCCCTACTAAAAACTCTGTAAATGCGTTGCTTTCACACGAGGCCATTGTTAATACTTTATTTCTCTCTTGTTGCCAATAATAATATTCATTATTCAGATCAAGTTTTCCTTTCATATTGACATTTAGATGCATACCTTTTTTTTTCATGCGATATCCGTATTATTGCCTGTTTATACTAGATGATAGGAGAGTTAATGAGAATTATGGAATTTATTCATAATTGGCCCTTCATTTACAAATGAAGTATTGTAACTTGTTTCAAGTATGCAAAAGTATAAAAATTGGTGCAATAAACTTCCTTGTGGTACCCCCAGATTTACATTTTCAGTTCTTAGTGGACGTCAAAATCTCAACTTGTAGATCAATTCGTCATGTCAGGTTTCATCAAAAGCTTGGACAAAATTTAAAAATTCAAACGAAGAATCATTGAATATTATCAGAACAGTGAAAACTAATGTCCTCAATCCGGATCTATTATATCCTTACACTACAGTTCAGAATAAAACTAATGTTTATGAAACTTGCCACTGTGAGTTAGGTATGCTAAATCGTTTGAAAAGGAATTCAATAAAATATCATCGTCTAGACGAAGTGACCGATTCCATAACAAATAAGAAAGTCAACCTTGCGAAATGATTTTTGATACTCCATGGACTTCAAATTCCTGATTTTAACATCAACGTAATTAGACGGGCGTGAAACATTTATTGGGGTCATCCGGTATAACGCTGAATATAATATTTTATGCAACAGTCGACATCATTCTCATTTCGATAAAAAATGGTCCATTGGATTGTTCAGAATCAATTCTAGATCTAGATGATTGCCTCAACCAGCGGCGGACAGGAAGTCATTTGCCCCCATTTCCTCCTCCCTGGCGAATGTCGGAAGTAACCCCTGATTCTAAGAAACGCTTGGAATATGTATGCTTGAGCTCATAACAAGGTGCATCTAAAATATGAGGACGAAGTTGAGAAATCGTGTGCGTCAAAGTCATTGAAATTCGGCTAGAAATGTTGGACTCTAGCCTTTATAGGTCAAACCATTGGACAGGCTCGTAAATGTCAGATAATTACACTGAAATACATTACACGTGCTATATGCAAAATAATTAATGCATAGTACTTTTTTTGGCTTTTGGAATTTGTGGCAATGGTTAAACATTCGAAATTTCAAGCATTTCAAAATTCCAAAATGCATTTAAGAATTCATAGGCGATTGCCAACCTTACTTCATTCGAATGTAGTCGCCTGAATGGAAAATAACATAGCTAGATTATGAATAATTATTATATCCCCTTACAACGCACTAAACCAATTATACACGTATATGAAGTTAGCGAAACAACTTCGCATATTTGAGAAACTGATTAATCCATAATTTGCAGCTTTTTTGTTGCTAATTAGTTGCGAAGAGAAAATATTTGTCGCTCTTTTTTTTAACTATGCGATGTTTCATTTTTGTTTCTTAAAATTTTTGAAGTATCTATATTTTGCAGCTTTTTTATTGTAATTAGTTGCAAAAAGGAAAATTTTGTCGCTGCTTTCTTAAAAAAACATTGCGATGTTTCGATAAGTTCATATAAGGTTAGCGGGACAACTTCCGTAATTTTTGTGCCTTCAAAATTTTTAAGTATTCATATTTTGCAGCTTTTTGGTTGCTAATTAGTTGCGAAGAAAAAAATGGTCACTCGTTGTTTTAAAAAATTATTGGAAGTTTCGGAAGTCCATATCAAGTTATCGAAAGTTCTGTAATTTGACGTGACGTTGACGTCATAATTGTGCCAGTTATGACGTCATCGACATTTTTTTATGTTAATGAGAACCCTATTAATCTCATCTCCCTGTTGACCCTAAATAAATTAATAGGCTATGTAAAACGTTCCGTCCGTTTTAAATTTGCGAAACTATCGGTTCTGATATCGAAAATAAAATGATATGGCAGGGACAATGAAAATAATTATGTATGATAAGATATAATACGGAAAAAAATCAATCCCATATGGATACTTCAAAATTGTGAAAAAACAAAAATTGTGGAAGTTGTCTTGCTAACTTCTGAACTTAGTTTCACATAAAAAAAAAGGTTTAAAAAAAAATTTAAGAAACAAAAATTACGGAATTTGTCTTACTAACTTCCTATGAACTTCGCATAGTTTTTTACAAAAAGGAGCGACAAAATTTTTCTCTTCGCATCTAATTAGCAACAGAAAAGCGGCAAATTATGGATTAATCAGTTTCTCAAATATTTGAAGTTGTCTCGCTAACTTCATATACGTGAATTATACAGCAGAAAACGGTAATGCAAAGCAGCTTTATTCTGACAAAAAAATTGGCAAGTTGTTAATTGAAATAATCGGGATAGAAAAATAAAAAATGTTATCCGCATGTTATTTCCAGTACACCTATAATCGAGAAATGGAAATATTAATTTGGCCGTTATTTTGCTGGTTCACCTTGATGGAGCAGAACTAGCATGGAAGCAAGAAGTATAGTATCTAGGACTTAGCCTAGGGTTTAAACTACATACTTTAGAAACGACACGTAAAAAGGTCGCTATTTCAATTTCTGAATAATGATATGCAAAAACGTGAGGCACAACCCACCAATACTGCAGTGGATGTCTAACATGGTAACGCGTTTTTCTAGTGTCGGAAATTCTACGACTGAAACGATCCCTAGAAGGGTACGTTACTTATGACGCCAAAGTACTATATAGGAAATATGTTCCTATCTCAATTTAAAATCTTGGGCGCCAGATTTTATAGTACGGTATGTCCAGGGGTTCTGCTATTTTGACTCTTTTTGTACTCTTCAAAAGGCTGTAGTCTTTAATTACAATATTTGATACTGGACACCGGTTGCATTCATGTCCACAGAGAGACAGACAGAGAGTATTCACAGTAACAGACAGACAGAACTGTCTTTCCACTACCTTTGAAACTTTGTTTCGAAACTCTTCTGAGTCTATGATTTATATACCTGAAAGGGAAGCTGCTTTCCACAGTAAATACAGCGTGTAAAAAATAATAAATTAACTGGTACATTCAAACTTAGTTATGGCAATGTCTTACAATGTTTTATAGATATATTTTTGTTTACAGAACAAGGTTCCCGGTCTGGCAGTTTTGCTTATGTAAAATACCACTATAAATATACTGCTGGTAAATCGATGTTACCTCAATAATATCCTTATATTACCAAAAATTAATACTAATATTTACACTGCTGGTAAATCGGTATTACCACAATAATATAATAATAATAATAAGTTTATTCAAAAATTTCAAGTGAACATTTCTGGAGTGTGGCAGGATAGTATATCCTGATGGGATATTTTCGAATAAACAGGTATCCACTAAGGCAGAGCCTGTGCGTGGGCGAGTTACTTGATAGTGTTAGTACAACACATTTTCAAATTAAGTTCAATTGAATTTTTTATGTGAGAAAAGTATATAACAATATAGTGCTGAATTTACTAGAATAATATAATATAAAATAAAGTTGTGTTAAATATGCTAAAATCATATAATATAAATAAAATTGTATGAAATATGATAAAACATGCGACTTACATAGAATTATTGAATCATAAATATCACAATGAAGAGAACGAAAAATAATTATAATGAACAGGTCTAAAAGATAAAATATTTCAATAATTAAACAATGATTTGATAACCATACGTTCTAAGGAAATATTTGGTCTGTTTTTTGAAGGAATATATGTTTAAAGCTTCTTTGATTTTTGTTGGGAGAAAGTTATAAAATCTACTAGCTAAAAAATATGATGTAAATATTAAATTGATATAAATATTAAATTGGATGAGTATCTGATTGGTTTTGAATAACTTCGAGATTCTGCAAGTGTGCATCTGTTGCTGCCCCCCAAGCTAGAATACCTTAAGTAAGGCGTGTTTCCACCAATGCGTGATAAAAAAATTGAGATATTTGAAGTCCAGTATAAGCTGAAAGTATTTGAACTTATACAGGAACGAACGAAGAGTTTTGCAGACTTGTATCAGATGTTTATCCCACCTAAAATGACAATAAACTATTATGCAAAGATATTTCACGTTACTGGCTCTCCTTGTATCGTAATACTGTCATCAGAACGCACATCAATTTGTAAAGTGTCATAGTCTGGGAGGCCACTGGCGTAACAAGAAACAAAATAGGTTTTTTCATAATTTAACGAAATAATATTTTGATGTTACCAAAATGATTAATATAACTCCAGTTTTAGGAACAATATATAGACCAGTTCTAGGCCCATCTGGTAATAATTCAATTTTCCTAATGATTTTATATCCCTCCACAGCTGTTTTCGTTCGGCGATTTCCCTGAACTCAACCAACTGTTTTATTTTTCTTTGTTTTAACTACTGGGCTTGGATGCAAACTACGAGGCATCAAAGTTATTTTCATAAAAAATTAAATATAATTATCTCAGTGGAGCAACAAAAAAACCTGGTATCGGGGCTATTTTATTTTGAGAATCAAAATAATGCGCTGCAAATATTTTATGGGACTTATATTACCTGTTTATATATCTCGACCGTTGTTGGAATTTGGTTATTACCTGAATTCAAACACCGGTGAAAAATTGTTATTGACCAAAATGCGCAATGCGAAATGAATTAATATTTCTGGCAATTGTATTCGTTCGGCGATTTCCTTGAATTCAACAATTATTTGTGCGACCAATTACCAAATTATTCCGAATGGTACCCCACTATAAAACATCTGCGAGAGCTAAAATAATAACAACAGTCGAGGAAAAATTAATACTTGTTCTTGAGGAAAATGTTTACACTTTACTAAATTTATTGATCGAAAGATATCGTAAAGAATTTGCTTTGAACATCATCAAATAGTACAATAAACTTAAACTTGAGGGCAGCAAAGATACAATTTATGAATATCAAGATATTTGGTGTGTGGTGTGCCTTAGCCGATATACATAGCCATTCAGAGCTCTCGCGAATCTTTTCAAATTCAGTAAGAATAAAGTGAGGAATAATTTTCAAAGTTGACATCCAGTGAGAAAATTAGTGACACTACCCTGTGATACTTTGAAAACGTACGTATATTGCACCTAAGTGAGACCAGCTTCAAATACTTCAATTAGAGTCCACAACAATACGAACCATAAAAAACGTCAATAAAGATAATTTCGGCAGACCCACAGTCGGCTCTTAAAGGAGGCCATATACTACGCCCAACGATACAGATAAGATGTTAGATTTGGATGCAGCAGTCAAAAGCATCAGAGAAGAGATTTTGAATACTCGCATTGACATAAAAAACTGTATAGAAGCTAGTGAAGCTAGACTCCTATTCAAAATTGAACAACTCAAAAGCACAGTTTCCAAACTTGAGAAAGAAAATAGTGAACTTAAAGGAGAAGTAGAAACTCTCAAAAGAGTACAAAATAAAAAAAATATCTTGATATTTGGACTAAACAAAAAACGTGAAGAGGTTACAGCGGAAAATCTATGTAAAGATCTCAAAGACTTGCTTGGTGTTGAGCTGCAAGATAGCGACTTTGGAGACGTTTATCCATTGGGGAGATCGGAAAATTGCCCCATAAAGATTGAATTCATTTCAAATCCGAAGAAGAGGGAAGTTCTAAAAAACTGCAACAAGCTAAAAGGAAAAAACATATCAATAGCCAATGACCTAACTCAATACCAAAGACATGAAATCAAAATATTGAGAAAGCACCTCTATCTTGCCCGGCAAGAAGAGAAATACAAGGAATGTTATATAAAAGGAAACAGACTTTTTGTTGATGAAATCGCCTATGGAATTGAAGATCTTGAAAAAGACGAAAACCTGGGACCTAAACACAACAGTGCACCTCCTACTCCTACAGTCGAGGCTAAAAAGAAAATTACGCTTGAACAACCTAGAGCCCCCAGTACCCCAAAGGCCTCCGCGTCAAAGGAACCAATGCAACTGAACCCAACGCGAAAACCAACTCAAGAAAAGCCAAGAACACGGTCAGTGAACAGAAATTAAGTACAGTGATGACACCTCAACTGCAGTAAGACTTTCATTTAACTCAAATGTAAGTTACACATATACACTGTTTTATATTTATATACATATACATAGTCATAAATTCTTTCCATCAAAGATTATTGATAACTAAAGTGGATGAGTATATTTTTTACACTTTACATTTCTACTTATATTTACTCTTTTAACAAATATCCATCACACACCAAGAGTTTTTCTATTTTCATACTTCCTAAATTAGTGCGTATACTTCTACAAGACTGAATGGATCAATATATCCGAGATTTCACTACTAGTGAAGTAAAAACAGAGGAAGTATCAAGTTTCAAGGAATACGATGATATTTTGAAAATAAACAGTAACTGTGAAAATTTTAAGATAATTCACAAAAATATCAGAAGTATAGGTAAGAACTTCAATCAGTTACTTTGCTACTTAGAAGAACTCACAGAGCCACCAGAATGTATTGTTTTAACCGAGACATGGGACTTGAAGTATTTGGGGTTATACAATATACCAAATTATGATATTATTTATAATTATGGGGACTATAACCAAAATGACGGTACAGTGATATATATTAAATCTGATATTCAACACGTTTATGAAATAGTAGATTTTTCCAATCATTTAAAATTCATTTCTCTGGAGTTAAAATATTGTAATAAAACCACCCGAATACTAGCTGGCTATAGACCTCCTGCATACTGCGTGGAAATGTTTCTAGAAAATACGAGAAATATGCTGGAAAATTTGACAAATAGCCCAGATTATACACTGTTCCTAGGTGACATCAATATTAACATCAAAGATGATGATGAAATAAGCACCGAATATTTAACGACTATGCATGAGTTCGGCTTTATATCTATGATCAATAATTATACTCGGGTAACAACAAACAGTAGGTCTTGCTTAGATCATATATTTGTGAAAACATCCACAGATCATGAACTCATTCTACCCATAATAATACAAACGAATGCAACTGATCATTTCACAACAACTTTACAAATCATGTACGAGAATAAAATAATAAAAATAATAGAAAAGCAAGAAAAAACTGCATCAATTCAAAAATAAATTATGATCAGCTTGCAAATAGACTACGTAACTTCAATTGGGATACTGTCTATGAAAAGGAAAGTGCAAAAGCTGCGGCAAATATTTTCATGGATATCTTGGATAACGAAATAAAAAATTGTACAACAACCCACAAATATAAAGTAAAGAAACGTAAAATATGGATCACCAATGGACTCATTAAATCCATGTGCACACGGGATAAGATGTACCAAAAACTACTCAAGGAGCCAGATAATATAGCATTGAAACAAAACTACACCCAGTATAAAAACTACGTGAGAAATCTCCTGAGGGTAACTAAGCTGCAATACTATCGGAACAAAATTCAAGAAAATGCACAAAATAGTAGCAATTTATGGAACACGGTAAATGAAATATGCCCAAAAAAAAAATAGAAGTTCTCGGGATATTAACGTGATTCAACATGATGGAAAGAAAGAAACAAATGAAAAAAACATTGCGAATATATTCAATGAGCATTACTCCAAAATTGGTGAGAAGCTTGCTGAAAAAATGTATAAGACCCAAATTTTACCCCTCCCAAAAAAAATTATGTTTTGACTTCGTTTTTCATGAAACCAACACACGCTGATGAAGTTAGTAGTATCATTTCATTACTGAAAAATAAAAAATCACCCGGAATAGACGGAATAAGAACAGAAACAGTTAAAACTTTAGCACCAATAATAAAAGAACCAATGGCCTTCATATTCAATAAATGCATTGAACAGGTTCATTTTCCCTGCATCTTCAAAAAAGCTGTAATAAAACCAATTTTCAAGGCGGGCAGTAGTGATGAAGTTATAAATTACAGACCGATTTCCCTAATCACTACTGTTGCGAAAATTTTCGAAAAAATTATAAAAAAACGTCTAAATGACGACCTTACCAAAAACAATATAATCTCTGATAGTCAGTATGGATTCAAAGAGGGAATATCAACCCAAGATGCAATTCTCGCTCTCACCACAAATCTACGACAAATTGGGATCAAAAACCTACTAAGGAAGGCGCTCTTTTTGTCCCTTTTGGGATAAGAACGGCGCACTTTTTGTCCGTTAATCTGAGAACTGGACCAGAAGTCTGACGATCTGGTGCCTGTCACAAAAAAATGTTATGGTTTTTTCTATCGTGAGTTTGATTTCTTTTGCCTTTTTTTATAAGGTGCGGAAAAACACAGCTCTGTTTTATGCCGGATTTTCATGTTACTTCCAGTAGCTTTGGGTATTTACATTTATTTTCTAAACTAGGAATAGAACTTATTGCCAGACCGGAATAAATATTAACCCCAAATAGTCATGGACGTACCAAAGTAATGTTAAACTTTCTTTAGCCGTTCTTAGAAACGGACCTCTAAAAAAATGCTTCGTTACACCAAGATAGTAACACCAGTTACCGCCTAGTTTGGCGTGGCAACCAAGGAAAACCTTGGGAATAGTGTGAAGACTTGCATGCTTTTGCATTAGAGGAACCTTGAAATCGATTCCAGCAGCAGCACTAGAGGTCATACTAGACTTCATGTCTCTCCAAATCGTAGTGGAGAGAGTTGCATGGGGAGCTCACCTCAGGTTGGTAGTAAAGGAAAATGCAACATTTTAGGACTAACCGTCTAGGTGCATACTTAGCTGACCCATCTACAGACAAATCGTCAAGACATTCAGCTTCGAGAGAAAATTTTGCACGTTGCTGAGTGATCAAAGAGAATGGAGCATAAAATATATCTACACTTAGAAAGAAAACACCATATTATGATACTCCGAGAGGTAATTTTTATAAACTTAATTCAACCTCACTTATCAGTCAGTAAATGAAATTTTAAAGTACATATTTCAACTGTTTTATGTGCCAAAAATCTGAGGTGGTGGCTCTAAGACGACAAATTTCACTTGGTCGTAGGTAATGAAATTTTGCACCACATATTTCACTTTCAGTTTTATTCTTGCGTGACAAGCTTTTGTATGTATAATTATGATATGAGAAAGGGATCACTTCTCACATCTAACAAAAAATGCATTGTTCTTGTTAATTATGCGTAATACAAGTTTGTCATTAAAAAGTTTTCTATTTTTTATGTTTATATTTATTTAAGATGTACATTCAGCAAGTGTACCGAGTACTGAGAAAATTAATGGCATTAGAAACAAAGGTGTGACTCAAATGATGGGTAACCTCTGATATATTTACGTTTCGTCGTAATCTACCTGGTGATTCAACTTCATCGAATGAGAACGACAAAACAAGCTACTTGATTTGTTATTTCTTTGCGTGGTATGAAATTGAACGGAATGAATTTCTATCGTATTTATTCGAATATATGTCGCCCACTAGGCGATTTGTGTCACTATCGCCGCCCCCGGTTGTCCAGTTTCCCGTTCCATTAGCCATCTCATTTATCTGTACTGGACTGCAGCCAAATCGAATGGAATTGTAGGCGGAAACTAAATCAGTTTCTTAATAAGAGAAAAAAAATCAAGGAAAAAATCCAGAAGCTTCCTGTGGAACAAGCGTTTTATAAATGATGACAGCATCGATATTTATGTATCGAGCAGCTCTCACTTGTTCTCGGTTTTCATGAATAAAAAATACTTTATTTCATAGTGAAAAATTTAGATATATTTCCGGTTTTGTAGTGAGTTAAAAAGCTGTGAATGATCATTATTTTTTGCTTTACTCCCTTTGGTATAAAAATAACAATGTTGTCTCAATGTATTCTGAACCGTAACAAGTTCAATGTTGAAAGTTGAGTGTTGAATGTTGGGAGTTGAATGATGAAAGTTGAATGAAGTATAAATTCTACCGCGCGTACATAATTATTTATGATTATGTTTATGTCGGATGCGAATGAAGAAAAACATAGTTGTCGAACATAATGTATATAGATCAAACATAATACTACAAGTGACGAAGAAGAATTGGAAATTAACACAGTCGAAAGCTTTGCTTAGATCACAAAATAAACCTAGTTGGTAATGTTTCATCTCTAAAGTAGGACAAATATTTACAATTGATAACATCGGCCGACGTATTTATTCACGTTCCTTCTTAAGGTGTTATGTTATGGAATTTTGTTGAGTAATTTCATTATTTCTGCGACATCTTCGTTTATGAAACAATATGCTATCTAACTCAGACGTAACACCCATGTAATATAATTTTTGTGATAAAAAATAATACTCAGCTCAGCAAGTGGGAGGCTTTGAATCGAACATGCTACAACAGAACAACTAATCGGCGTTTCTAGACAATACTTTCTTTTGAATTCTGAATGTCAACGAGCAACCTCAATAAAATGGTGTTGTTGGGAACTTGCGGATTAGACCAGGCAGTGGGTAGGTCTGACTTACAAAAGGTCAAGGAAAGTTCTAATTTGGTAGATTTGTATAGTTCGGTGTCCTAATTAATATTCCGAGTTTGCGACCTTGTGCGACCGCCGCGCCGCCATATTGGAAAAATGATACCGAACTAGTTTTTCGAGAATATCTTTACCTAGGCCAAAAACATGAAATTTGTGGATAACATGTTTCAATCAGATGAATGGGTCACGAGTTACAGGGGGGTCAAACTCAACAAATTTCTACAATTCGCAAAATCGCTATATTTTTCAGCGATTATTTATTTTTTACTCATTTCCGCACCACCATGAGGTAGAGTGACAGGCTTTTTTTTTCATCTGGTATCCCCAGTGTGACTAATCCACGATTCGTTATTGACTGATGTCTTTTCTTCCGTTTAGATGCCCTAGATGGTCCATGCTCACTGATATACAAAAAAATCCTGCAAACGACCCCGCACCATCCTTAGGGAAAATGGCTTTCGGTTCAATTTCCTGAATTTTTGGTATTTTGTAGATTTTGACTTCTTCGGCAAAAGTGTCCATGGGCCCTAAAAAATCCACCGATTAGTTTTCGATATACAGGGTGTGAAAGATTAAAAGTGAAGCTGTCTGCACAGAATTTTTTACAATTCCGATAATTGACAAAACGCCTATTTATCCTGGGAATACCATGCCTCAATGATGTACAATGTCACGTTGATCTCGTTTCCATTATACTCTTTCGTTTTGTGCTCTATAACAAAGTGAACAAAAAAAATCCAATTCGATTAATTTTTAACCAACCAGTGTGAGTTCTCTGATGAAAATAGAAGATTCAATTTAGCCTGGATAAACTCCCTCAATCTGGACATATTTTTTTTATACAGGGTGGTTCGAAAATAGGGGTACGTTAACCCATCGTTCTTTAGTTCGGCTAGGGGAGAGCATTTGGTAGGTCTCCATCATTCCGGTGACAATGCATTATGACATTTTCATATAAAAAACAAGATGGCGGCCAAAATAGCCGAGGAATTTATGGCGTGATTCTAATCAAAATGGATATTTGGGGTCGGAAATCATGCTTTTCTTGTCCAAATTAGAAAATTCAAAATGGCGAGTTTTGTGATTTATGATTCGATTCTATTCAAAATTGGTATGGAAGAATTTTTGGGGTCAGAAATCATAACTGTTTTGTCAAATATAATAAAAAAATAAATAAAAAAACTTTTTGAAGGCAAGATTTCATTAAATTGCACTACAAAGGGGTCACGCTATTCTGAGAGAAACAGATTCAAAAGCTTGCCGCGCAATGTTTTCAGTTTGAATACAAATATGAATTCTTTAGCGACAAGTTTTTGAATATATTACTCACAGAATAAGGTGACACCCTTAAAAAAAATTTTTCTTTTTAGCGCATTTCAATAAAAGCTTGTCTTTAAAAGTTTTTTTGTTCATATATATTGAAATATATTCCAAAATTAGTTTATTGAATAAATATTCACAAAACGTATTTTACTATCGCGGACTTTCTTCTAGAATTTTGGGAGGTATAATACCCGCACCATTCAAATTGAATTAGCTTTCAAACAATGGGAAATTAGTTCCAACCTTGAGAGGGTTATTACTTCTGATACAGTTCAAATTTCTCTAGTTTCTTTTAAAAAAGGGCTTTCAAATGAAAGACATTTCATTGACCATATATAAGGTATTGAATTTTTGGAATATATACCGCACTAATCTACACCGAATATTTTTCAACAAGAAGAATTGCTTGAAAATAGGCCACTTTGGTCTCTCCTGGAGTATATGGGTATCAATAAAATCCGAACATTCAAAAGTACGTAGCCGACAAACGAGTCCAGAGACCTATGCTGATATTGATGACAATATATCGGACTCCTCAAACCGTACATTATTTAAAAAATTCAAGAAAATTAACCGCTTTTTTATCGAAATACAGGGTATTCATTGAAAAACCGCATTTTTCTAAGAAACTTGGACTGTATCTTTTTACTCACCCTGTATACATGGAATTACTATACGACATTCTTAACATTGAAGGATGTTTGATATATACAGGGTGTTTCCTGACTACGGTACGAAACTTCAGGGGGTGATTCGTTAGGTCATTTGACAAAAAAAAGTTCTTATGAACATATGTCCGGAGTTGCTTCGTTTCTGAGATACAGGGCGTTGAAGTATTAAAAAAAAGATATTTATAAAATATCCTGAATATCCTGAAACCGATGTGGTTGAAATGTGGTACAGCTATTTGAAGTAATAAGGCAATTATTTGGCCCCAAGTAGGTCCAGGGGCGTCTCAGTGGGCACCACAGCCAACAATACTGAGAAAAAAAAAGTACTTTTTTTGTAGTATTTAATTTTTTCAGATTGAACAACTGAAAATACAACTCTTTGGTCCCTTGTGTTTTATTCATATCAAGCTTCGTTTTCGAGAAAAAAATACTTCAACTCATTCTACAAATTATCCATGGACAACATAAAATACAAACCTAAAGTAAAAAATAAACAATTTCGACCTCAAAGTAAATGAGCAAAATGTCCACCGTCTGATAAAATACACGACTGCAATCGATGTGTCATTGATTGTTTGACACGTTCATAAACGAGAGCCTTCAGATGACCCCATAAATAGAAATCTAGAGGATTCATATCAGGACTGCGAGCGGGCCAATGTTGAGGTCCTGCACGTCCAATCCAGCGATTAGGGTAGGTGATGTCGAGATGCTGACGAGCAAGAACACTAAAATGAGCTGGAGCTCCGTCGTGCATAAACCACATGTTGCCTCTTACAAGTACGGGTACTTCTCCCAACAAAATTGGTAAATGATTTCGCAAAAAAGCCGTGTAGGATGGACCTGATAATCTTGCTGGTAAAAAAAAAGGGTCCAATTAGGTAGTCACCAATAATTCCTACCCAAACGTTCAGCGAAAATTGTTGCTGAAAATGACTTTCTCTAATAATGTGGGGATTTTTGTCGGCCCAGAAATGGTTATTGTGGAAGTTCATAATAGAATCTCGTGAAAAATTTGCCTCATCCGTAAATAAAATATTTGGTAAAAAATTATTATTGTGTGCCATCGTATGAATCAACCACCTGCAAAACATTAATCTTGGGTGAAAATCCCTAGGCAGTAGAGCTTGGACCCGCTGTATGTGATATGGGTATAGGACGTTTCTTTTTAGAACTTTTCAAACAGTTTTAGGCTTACTTCAAGCTGCAGTGCAATCTTCCTGGTACTATTTGCAGGATCTTCTTCTGTCGCATCAAGTATAGCTTCTTCTAGTTCAGGCGTTGTTACAGTTTCTGGTCTTCCACCACCATTTTTATTAAAACTTCCAGTTTCCCATAATCTTGCATGTAGCGTTCTAAATGTTTTAGCACATGGAATTACTCTGTCAAGATATCTATCCTGGTAGATTCTCCGTGCTTCTTCCGCATTTCCATTTGCTAATCCATAAATAAAGTGCATGTCAGCCATTTCAGCGTTAGTAAAAGTATTCATGATGGAATCACTGCTAATTGACAACTCTGACTTTTACTGATATGACAATACTATCACTGTCAGCTGGTCTCCATAGCAGGTAATCATGATTGTAGAGTGCCTCATTTTTTTTGTTCTCGAAAACTAAGCTAAATATGAAAAAAAAACACAGGAGGCCAAAAAGTTGTATTTTTACCACGCTTATAAAAAACTTTTTAGAACCCACGCTTATATTCAAGTGCACTGAAAAGGAGAAAATAATTTTTTTCTCGCTATTGTTGGCTGTGGTGCCCACTGAGACGCCATTGGACCTACTTAGTGCCAAATAATTGCCTTATTACTTCAAATAGCTGTACCACATTTCAACCACATCGGTTTCAGGATATTCAGGATATTTTATAAATACCTTTTTTTTATACTTCAACGCCCTGTATCTCAGAAACGAAGCAACTCCGGACATATGTTCATAGGAACTTTTTTTTGTCAAATGACCTAACGAAGCACCCCCTGAAGTTTCGTACCGTAGTTAGGAAACACCCTGTATATGACATGCTCTCCCCTATCCGAACTAAAAAACGAGGGGTTAACGTACCCCTATTTTCGAACCACCCTGTATACAAAAAATAATGTCAATTAACTTCGATCCAGATTGAGGGAGTTTATCCAGGCTAAATTGAAACTTCAATTTTCATCAGAGAACTCTCACAATGGATGGTTTAAAATTAATCGAATTGGATTTTTGTTTGTTCACCCTGTTATAGAGCACAAAACGAAAAAGTATAATGGAAACGAGATCAACGTGACATTGTACATCATTGAGGCATGGTATTCCCAGAATAAATAGGCGTTTTGTCAATTATCGGAATTGTAAAAAATTCTGAGCAGAAAGCTTCACTTTTCATCTTTCACACCCTGTATCTCGAAAACTAGTCGGTAGATTTTTTAGTGCCCATGGGCACTTTTGCCGAAAAAGTCAAAATCTACAACATACCAAAAATTCTGGAATTTTAACTGAAAGCCATTTTCCATAAGGATGGTGCGGGGTCGTTTCTTTCCTCCTCTTCCAAGTTTTCATTTTCGTTGCCTTCTTCAACCTCGTGTGCCAATAATTTCGCAACGGTCAGGTCTTCATTCTCGTCGTCGTCTCCTTCTTCTTCTCCAGAACACGCAAAAATATCTGCGCTGCGTCCACAAGGCAGTATGTGCAGATAATAGAACACTTCAAGCCTGTTTTCCTACACCCACAGGCTTTAATATTTTTCATGTACACCGAGATAGATGGGATTACAAGCAAAAAAGTGAGAAAGAGAGTGACGAAGGGCGGGAGCAAATATTTTAGCTTTGTGATTATCCGAAAGAGGCGCTGAAGCGAGGAGCAACGTGCTGAAACGTGTGTAGTTCATAATGAATAATTGAAAATGATAGTTGTAACGTACTTTCGACTAGCTATAAAAAAAATGGTATACACCACACGGGCATGAAAAATTTCCTCCACTGCGCTTCATGATGCCCTTGGCTCATATCGCGCAGTGCAGGAAATTTTAACTTCCGGCCATTGTAGTGTAATATACTATTTCTTTGGAAATGCCGTACAGATCGATAAAACAAGTTTTCCCCCGCAGCAGCAATGACTTCGGGATCTACGTCTCGCGTTGGGTGACCAAAAAACAAGGAATTCAACCTAGAAGATATTCTCGAAAAACTAGTTTTCGGTACCATTTTTCCAATAGCGAGCGGCAGTCGCAAATTTGGAATATTAATGAGGACACCTAACTGTACAAATCTAATCAATTAGAACTTTTCTTGACGTTTTTTTAGCGAAAGCTCACTTTTATGTCTTCATTGCTTGGATTATATATCATATGTAAGAGTATATGGATTTCGTCGAACACCTGGTTCGAAATGCATATTCAAGCACATAATCCAAGCACGTTAGCTATGTCACACACCTCTTATCTGCCAACTCGCCGGAGGTTTACCTTTCTTGACCTTCAATCCATAAATTATGTTCCATAATGTAGTTTCGTAGTTGTGACGAAGTCGATTGAATTATATCAGTGACTTCCTGGTATAGTACCCGCATTACCAATTACTTCTTTCGGTGATTTCGGTGAGTCATTGACTTATGTTATTTTTTTAAGGCTTCCGTTAATCACAATACAATATATCTTATCTATTATCCCAGAGATTATTATACGAAGTGCTTCTTATCGGCTTTTTATATGATGATAATCGATGCATCGTTTATATCGGGAATTTTTGCGTTTAACTTGATTGTGGAATTGGAATTTTTGGTAAACTGAAGATGCGGCTTTGTTCTGACGAGTTCTCAGAAGTATTGATAACTAGCTTTTGTCCGCGGTATCATAATTTTATGAATGGATGTAAAAGAATGGAGAAAAGAATTCGCCCTGTATTGAAGCTAATTTCCATATCTTGTATCTATAGAAAAGGAAGTAGAAAGCGCTAGTAAGACTAACAACGCTGGATTATTAATAAATTGTTACAATTTATAAAAAAAAAAAATTCCGACCACTTGGTTTCTTCCAGATTTTGAACCAACTGATATATTTTACATTATCGAAAAGTACCGTAAGGTATAAGTTATATATGTAAGATCATCTCCTTGAAAGCATCTTTCAGTTTTTGGTATTTTTTCCCTACTATACGCTGTGCTCAAATAAATTAATAGTGACTAGACATGGTTCCTAAATACGCACGCCGCGCCGGAAATAATTCACTACCAACTGATTTGATCTCTCCCTGAATCTATTTCCCCAAACTCTATACAGAAAAAAATCAACTCTCTATGATATAAGGGGAAATAAATAACTCATCAAGAGTTTCAAGAGGACCTCGAATAAGACAAATTGTATTAAACAATCAGGAAAAGTTTGAAAATCGTGAAATCATATTTCAGCAGGATGGGGCACCTCCCAATTTCGATCGCATTCGATACAAACTTTCCTGGGCGATGGATAGGTCGCAGGGAAGTACAAAATGGCCACCAAGATCTCCGGATCTTACACCTCTAGATTTTTTCCTTTGGGGGTATCTGAAGTCAAAAATCTACGCCATTGAATGCCAAACAATAGAAGAGTTGGAACGCAGAATAATAGATACATGTGAAGAAATAGATGAACAGATTTTCATCAACGTGAGAGAAGCTATTTATAATAGGGCACTTCATTGTCAAGATTTAGAAGGGGGCCACTTGATGAAATGATTGTTGGGGTTAAATAAAAGAGTTATTCAAAAATAAATTATAATTTTTTAGCTAACTAATTTGTTTTGATTGTGAATTTACAGAACACTTTCGTAGGCTTCGAGATTTTCCGGTAAGCGGTGCCATTTATCCTTAATTAACTCTCTTTACGCCTCTTATTAGTCGAATTCATTAACGCCTGAATGCACCGTTTGTCAATTCTAATTCTAGTTTCCCAATCCCGTTTCTGTAATCTTTGGCCTGTAGCTATGCACCGTCAGCAGATTGCATAATCCAGATTGGAAATCTGACAACGTTGGTTTCGCAAGATTTTTTGACAGTTAAAGATGATGAAACGTCAAAATTGTCAGTTTTGATTTTTTATTTTCAAAATGACTGATGGTGAAAACACAAAAAGAATACCCAATTTTTACCCGGAAGGAAAGCAGAGTCATGAGGATATACTCTCAAAGCACGCTAATATTATCGAAGACAAAAAAAACAAACAAAGATTCCAATGATGATAAATCTCAAGCTTGGAAGCGAGTTACGGAACAATTCAACAGCACTGCACCTATACTCTGCTATACGACCGTCGAGCAGTTAAAAAGTCTCTACGAAAATAAAAATAAAAAGAAAAAACTTGCTGAAAATGAACAAGTAGATAGATACCTGCGAGTAGCCGTTATACCACCAGACCTTAAATCACCGAAAAAGTATTTATGTAGCCAAAGAGTAATTAATATCCATGAAATAAGTTGTGTTGGGTGAAGTTGCATGAGGTGGGGTAATCTACTAGCCAACGTAACCCAGCGTAAGAGATTTAACTACAAATTAATAATAACGTTTAGTTAGCAAAATGTTTTATCGGAATTGACCAAAATCCATACTTCATTTTAAACCGGAATGTCACTTTACAAACGTTAATATTTCGAAAACAATTGAATTTAGAAGTAAAGTGTATTAGAGAAAAATGTGAGAATTATGAGCAGATTTCGAAAATGGAATAATATATGGGTTGTTCTATTTTAAAAAATTATTGAAGATGGCGCTCGGCCGCCATTTTAATACTTTTAGCTGTGATTTTTTCATGAAAAAGTAGGTTTTTATCTGCAATTTAAGCCCTCCAAATTTCGGTGCGATATACCAGGTGGTTCAAATATTAGTAGGGGGAGAACGGACTTTAGACGAGCACTGTATGTATATATATATATATATATATATATATATATATATATATATATATATATGCATTCTGGTTAATTGAATATTCAGAATGAAAAATCCCCAAAATGGGCCTCTCGGAAAATCCCACAAACTGTTTTCCGTTTATCTATTTAAATAGGCTTATTCATATAAATGTGATAAGGTATTCATACTTTGATAGTTGAACTCTTCATGGTTGAGGGATAATATAGATTTGGTTTTGAACTTGAAATGCCCGCTTTGTTTGATGGATAAGATTTGATGTTTCGTGAAATCTATCTATATTACTTTTTAAGATTCATTTTATGTGTTACTTCTGGACGTCTTTTTTTTGCTGTTACAAAGCTCATTCAATGTAGATAACCTATGTTTCATTTCAACAAACCTGTATGTTTTCTATAACACTTTTTATGGAAGCAGTGGCGTATATACCAATAGGCAAAATAGTCCCGTGCTTGGGTCAGCAGATTCGCAAGACATTACCGTAAAATAAGTACACCGCGAAAAAATCTAACAAAAAAATGATTCTAACGTAAATATTTAGATATGTAAAGCGGATTAAAAGTGCGTTTTTTATTTTTTCATTAATATTGATTCAAAATATTGGTTAATGGATATAATTTATTTCTCAAAAACCATAATTACATTTAAGTGAAAGATAAACGCCATGTAAAGTGGAATAAATAGAAAAATCGAATTAAACGGTTTTCTTCACATAAAAGATTCGATATAAATTGAACCAGAAAATGGTAGATCTCAGGTGAAAAACAACTACTTTCCTGGCAAATACCACGCAGAACGTTGAATGATATTCACCTGAAAATCCATGCATACCTCCATATAAATGGACATTGAATGCAAATGTTTCTTTCTGATAAGCTCGATTATGTTTAATTTATGTCGTGTTCTCCTAACAATCCGTATACCGGTTTCAGGCTTTTTTGGCCCTCATCAGTACGGAGTAGTCAACCAGCCAAAAGTCCGAAGAGATCTGGCTGAAGCGAGACACAACATAACCAAAACCATCATCGAGTCTATAACACCTATAGGTACGCCGGAAAAGAAAACTTTTAACTGGCGGTACCTAGTGACAGAAAGAAACACTCCGAAAATCTCCCACCTCGATAGGTTTCTAAATAAAAGATTCCTTCTCAGTAGGAGTGGCAAGCCCGACTAGCATATAGTGAAAGATAAACGCCATGTGAAGTGGAATAAATAGAAAATCGAATTAAACGGTTTTCTTCACATAAAAGATTCAATATAAATTGAACCAGAAAATGATAGATATCAGGTGAAAAACAACTACTTTCCTGGCAAATACCACGCACAACGTTGAATGATATCACCTGAAAATCCATGCATACCTCCATATAAATGGACATTGAATGCAAATGATTCTTTCTGATCTAATTTTAATTTTTTTAATTTAATTCGATTTTTCTACATTTAAGTAATTCGCAGAAGAAATAAAAATTGTTCCGGAAGTTTGACAAAGAATATATTATGTTCAAATGTTTCTCGGCTTTCTCACCGCGTATTGTGGCATTTTTCCTCGCAAGGTCCAATTTCATGACGTTTCGGAAAAACCTCACAATTGCCATCCTCAGGTGAAGTATCGTTGATACGAACTCGGCTGATTATGGATCGTTTCCAATAAGTTGCTAACGTGATTGGTTATTCGAAAGAGCAATTCTAAAATATACCAGAGTAGATTTTGTCGTAGTTGCGTAGACATTTTCTGTGAAAAAGGGGTTTGTGTTTACCTTCAACGGTGCCGGTTATGCTTGTCCCATAAAAAGTTATTTTACCTTTCTAAAACCCACCATAAGTTGGTGAATTTATCCGATTTGTTCATTTCCTTTCATTAGGCATGATATCCGAATTACAGTGAACTTCGTATTGCACGATTTACGTCTATATAAAAAAATCTTAAACCTTCAGACTTTCCAGGACACTTGGAATGTTTACTGAGATTCGGCAGAAGACGAAATAGAAATGTGTGTGTGTCGGTTCATTCAAATTGTTCACAATGAGGATTCCAAAAATCGGTAAATTATATTGTGACCGGAAGTCCATTCTGTATCACTTTTCTTCGGTGTCTGACATAATTTGCATATATATGAGTTTCGCGCGGACGACTCGAAGGTATTTCCTCTATTTGTACTGAACAGTGAATATCCTCGGCGTTGAACAATGGAAGGACTAAATGTATTGTTTGCCGATTCGTTTTGCATATAATGAAGTAAACGAGGCAACCGAATTTTTGTTCTTGACGAATTCGATGCGGATACAACGCTCCTTTTGAACTAGACAACGTGACTGCAAAGTGCATTTTCGTATACTGTAGGGAGTTATTTGGGTCATAGGATAATGAACTATTCGTCCGTTTTGTTTGTGTTGCGCTATAGAGTTTTCCTGTCTTACCGTATACGTTTTATCGAAATCGGTCAGTCATTGGTCGTTTCATGGATTGTCAATGCATTTTGGGAAAATGGAATTGGGCTCACAAGGTAATTAAAAATAATAATATTAAAATACTTCGCTATACAATGTTTTGCAAATTGGGTTTGCATAACTCTTGGACTTGTTTCGCTTTAAAATATCTAGGAAATCAGTTGATAGTATTCACCTAAACAAATTTTATTGTTTACAGTTATTCAGCCCTATCTGGTTGTACTGTAAATTTTGTATTTTTTTTGTTTGATATCGATAATTAAAAAAAAGTTATTTTTCTACATACTGCTTCAAAATAATTAGAAAAATAATACGTTTCAGCCAAGAGGTTAGTAGCAAAATGATTTGCTTCGCCATTGATAAAATTGTTCCTATGTTCGGATCTTCGTTTTTTAAATGTTCTGCTTGTTTGACCTATGTGCCCAACAATTAATGTATCCATTAATTACGTGGTAGACCATAAAGTATCAAATTTAACAATACAATAATGAAACGACAAGATTAACTATGTAATAATTTATTTAAGCAATAATTGGAAAATTCCGGATAGATAAATGGTAACTCAGAAACAAAAGAAATTACTGAATCAAAATGATTTCGTGTCATAATGAAAAATTATCAGAAACGAAAATATGTATAAGTAGATCATAAACGAAAATCGTAAGAACCGCAATTGTTAGAAACATATTTTATCAATAATAAAAAGCCATAGAAAACTTAAAACACAAAAATTATTATTCTCAAGAAAGAAATTTCGTCAGTATTATTATTAATCCAATCCTAAAAGGGAGAAATATTATTCCAAACATAAAATCATCAGAAACATATGACTATCAAAAAGTTTAATTAAAAAAAAAACCGACACAAAAAACCTAAAAAGTAAAAAAAGTATATCTATTGGCCTTTTAAGTTTAATATAAGTAGTCATATTTTGATACAAGTGTCCTCGCGTCGGTGGACCGCTAATTAAATAACAATCCGTCTTTAATTAGCCTAACATTGTTAAAGAATAGAGTTGCCTATTCATTTTATATCATATTTTGACATACTTACGTACGAACTTCATGCATTAATCTATCTTAAGAAGCCTCTGCAGTGGTTTGATAATATCATACTAACTCACGCTTCATTGAACCGCAAGTTTTTCGGAGTAAACTAATTATGACTTAGACTCAACGATTTGATATTGTAACGAACCTAGGCCGGACCTGTCGCCTCACACGTTGCCGTCGACAACGATGAGATCATCCCCGGAGATATTCGAGAACCATCCAGTCGCTCTGCCGCGAAAAACAACGGTCAATATTGGAAGCAATTGGAACATGCTAGACGCCAACTGGCAGATTCGAAACATCGAGAATGCTGTATCGGAGATAAATAGACAGCCCTCAAGAGAGAGTAGACAGTCTGAACGAGCCCATACCATCGAGCTATACAGTGGCGTAGTAATATAAATTAAGTTGTAGATTAAGTGTGAAATAAATTAGTAGAACCAAGTTAAGTTTATTTACGTTACAATATTGTTGTTTTGATATTTACCTACGTTGCCTAGGTAGTTTACTTGCATTTAAATTTCATACTTTATAATTTTTAATTGTATTCTGTTTTTATTTGAATTACTTGGCGGCGACGCTTGGATCAAAATATTACTACTTATATTCAAATTAAAGGCCAATACATATTATTTTTTACTTTTTATAGGTTTTTTTTGTGTAGGGATTTTTTTAATTTAAAATTTATGATTTTGAACTTTATATATTACTAGTAGGCCCGCTACGATCGACACTCTATCCCCACATTCACAAAAATACTTTCCGGGACGAAACACGAAATTGCCGCCGACATCTGCGTGTTCTGACAATAGTTGTTTATTCATAAATATTATTACAGTTGCAAGATTTTGGCAATACATTTTTTCATTCACTCCACTTGAACGAGTGAAAGTAGCTTACTTAGAATCCCTCACCAATTTATCTTCATTTCTCTTTCCTGCTCCAACATCAGACCCTGATCACCATCTATCTATAACCTATTCTTTAAGACCATTCAAATGAGCCCAAACTGGATATCTCTGCTGTAAGCTGGTGTGGAGTTGGGTATCATGCGGATTCCAGGTGATGCTGCAGCATCAGGTCAAGTTTACCATGTTCTTGCAATATCATTGAAGTAACAGGATTGCAAATTTCGAATCGATCAGACCCACGGAAGTTGCTCACATCCCTTCATCAACTAGAAAACAGCTGATGATCTTCAAACGGCTGAATAGATTTTCATGAATATGTTTATTGCTTTACGATTATAAAGCTGAGGCGTTTCTACCTTGTAAAGAGCGAAGTCGCTAAAGAACTGATTGTCTGTGAGTTGTGATTAAGTTGCACTGCACTGCACTGCACTATGTAATTCGAATATTGATACTGTGAACTGAGTGTACTGGAAGTAAATCGTTCTCGACTGAATAGTTTGACTGAATGATATTCTCACTTGTATGCACTGGGCTGAATGAATTTTGAATATCGGTGGACTGGTTTTCATATCCACGCAATTTGTCTTGATAATTGTACGATAATTTTTGTAATCGTTGAGGAAACCCGATAGGAATTTCCTCTTCTGTTAAATTTGATTTTGATAATAACATCTCAATGTACTGATCGTTATTTCGTATAATGGCATAATTCCAAACAATTTAATAACGTTGCTGGAGTTCCAATCCGCTCGGAGAAATTGTTCGCCAATTTCATAATAGGGTTTTAATTTAGGGAAACGCCCAGGTAGGTAGAGAGGTATCAGCTGAAAATATTTACATAATGAAATATGGAATTTGGAACTAAATAAAACATTTGAAATTTACATGTAGGAAATAGAAATATTTGAAATATATATGAGTGGGATGATTCCCCACAACACTAAGCATTTATTATTTAATGGGCCACATAAGTTCAAAATAGCAGGTAGATTTTGTTAACGAGTTTGAAATGTTATGTATAAAAAAGAAATCTTGTAAACTCGACCATCTAGAAAGTTTGGAGATCAATATTAAACAAAAAGTCAGATACTTGCCTAGATTAATTTAAATAATTATTATTTGTTGAATTTGTTTCACCGAAGATTAAACAGAAGTGAATGTATTTTGCTTGCTATTTTGATGTGATTTTCGAATGATATTTCCAAAGATGTAACAAAAGTTTGGAAAACTCTTTTTTATTGTTTAAAAATGACAATTGTGACGAAGAAGAAAAAATGGTATTGACGAAGTGGAAAACCCCAGTTTTCTTTACGCGAAAAAATGACTGCGGAGTGTTTATCGAAGCAATTTTTTTATAAAACCGAACTTATTCCAAATCAGTGATTCATATGAACATGAGTAATAATTAGGGCAAAAAGAAAAATATAATATTCTCACATTTAAAACCAAGAAAGTCCAATCAATTCTCATTGATTTGAAAAAAAATCTTTCTATAATTGACAAATGAAATTTTAATTCAGAAAAAGGTTTCTCAGATGTGGAAATCACAAATACGTTGGGTTGCGAAAATCCTAACATTCCTTTAAATCCAGTCTCCATAAAAAACAATTATACAAATGTTCGAACAGATTTAGGCAGACGAAATCTAAATGTTCATCAACACAAAATGAATCTGTAGGAAACAAGGATATGTCGTTGATCATTCTCTGGAAAGAACACGAAAAGATCGAAAAGTTAATAAGGCCAGTAGAGTAGTGCTCACCTTGGACTCAATTACCAAGAAATTATCCGACTATCCTGAATCAAGCCCAGGGTGACATCAAAAAACGGTTACAATATTTTTGCTTAGATACAAAATATTATTATTATTAACTTTCAGATCATTTCTTATTATCACCCTACCAAAAAATGTTATTAGTGAAAATCCCTTATAAATCCTTTGATAATCTCCTTTTCCAGATAATTTACTGAAATTTGTTTTTACACAAAAATAGGCAAAGTTACATTTGAAATAAAAGAAATCTCCGCCTATGGTCGGCATTTTTTATCAAAACGCAAATCCTATTATGTTTTATCAGGGGTAGATGATAAACCCTGTCCTCATCCAACTAAGAATGGATATACTATACCTTCCCTTGATATTCATCAAAGTGTTAGGTTGCGCCATTTGGAATAAGGTCTCCCGCTCAGTGTACCTATTTTAATTCTGATAGTGTTCGATCTGACCATTTTCGGTTTCACCATGTTCGTTATTACAACGTAATTTTTCAAGATAATTGATTGTTATTTCGTTCATTACGAGAAAGTTCGTTATTATGGTTTTGATTTCTATGTTATTAGATTCAGATATATTATCTTTACTTCGATTTTATATTGTTCAGATTCATTTTGATTTATTACCACGTTGGTGTACGCACATATTCGTTAGTTACGAAATTCGATTAGTGAATTCAATATATCCGTTTTGTAATACGTCAATTCTTGAATGTTCGCTTATGATGATTTGCGTTTCCTATAAAAAAAATCTAATAACATTTGATTCTATCAATCCTGTTCGTTTGAAATGCTCAGCCTGCCTAAAAAAATCAAGGAAATCACGTAATTGTTACGTTTTTGATTTGATTTTTATGATGCAGTAGCAAAAATATCCTATTGGTCAAACTCAAATTAACACTAAGCAAATCATATCCTAATTATTTGTGAACTAACCTTTTCTAATAACATTTGTGTGTATCTATGAACGTGTTTATATTAATTATTTTTTTACCTATAATTCCACCTGTTCGAAGTAAATAATAATCCGAATTTGCATCTTTCATATCTCCATTTGATATTTCGATACTATTTCTTATAACTTCCTTCATTTTCTTATTGCCGCCTTCTGATCTCTTTGATTTGATTTTTGTGCTACCTGAAAATTGATGGAGCAGATAAAGCATGATTTATCTGATCTGTAGCAATTTGCTCCTGTCAAACGAACACTATTTGATCAAATGCTCGGAACACACGAACAACCAAATATTGCTCAAATCAGATTAGAGCAACGTGAGCATGACAAACGAACAGGCATAACATGTATTGGTTTTATCAAATATTTTCAGTTCTGCGTTATTTCCGATTTCACTTGCTATGTAAATATACGTTTTTGTTTTGTATCATCCCATAGTCGTTTTCGGTCCTGCAGTTTTATGTCAATAATTGCGACCTGTAAAGGACCTCGCATCGCTTTCGGTGTATTGGGGTATAGGGTATAGTAAGTTACACATGCGTACCAAATATCAAATTTTTATTCCTTGTGGTTTGACAGATATTTAACGAACATCAACTAATTCGAAAATGAGATTCACCTGATCTATCTGATATCAACTCAAATATGTTTCTCCAATAAATGCTCGAAATGTTGTCCATTAACTAACTGACAATATCCTTAACGGAATTTAAACTCGTTTTGAACATTTCTAATTACTTGGGCGGAAATTAGTCAACACTCCTGTCGTATTCGTTCTTGTAACTGCTCAATGTTTTCCGGTTGGGTGTTAGAAACCTTGCTTTTCAAGTACCCCCATAAAAAATAGTCCATAGGTGTTACATCCGGAGACCTGGGAGGCCATTCAACAGCTCCTCTTCTAACAATCCATCTTCCTCGAAATGCATCATCCAGATACGCACGGACAGGTCTTTTAAAATGGGGAGGAGCACCGTCTTGTTGAAACCAGATGTTTCTATTCGAGACATCGGCTTTATCCTGATCAGACAACAGAGTAGCCAAAGTCGGAATTAGTTCTTCCCGCAAGAATTCTAAATATCTATCTCCATTGAGATTCCTTTGGAAGAAAATTGGTCCTATTACTCGATTACCAACAATCCCTGCCCAAACATTAACTTTTGAGTGTGGCCTTCCCTCATCCAGTGTGGGTTGTTGTCTGCCCAATAACGACAATTTTGACAATTTACCTCACCATCTAACGTAAACGTTGATTCGTCAGAAAACAGGACGTTTTCTATGTTTACAACATTTCTGTCTAGTAGATCGATCATTTCTTCGCAGAATTGGATTCTTCTATCCGGATCATCTTCGGTGGGTTCCTGGAGGATTGTCATTTTATAAGAATGAAATTTATGGGTTTTCAGAATTTTCATAACTGAAGACTGGCTAATTTCGAGTTCCCTAGCTATCTGCCTAGTGGGAACATGA
Source organism: Gonioctena quinquepunctata (assembly GCA_018342105.1). Taxonomy (NCBI): domain Eukaryota; kingdom Metazoa; phylum Arthropoda; class Insecta; order Coleoptera; family Chrysomelidae; genus Gonioctena; species Gonioctena quinquepunctata. Next base: position 121,297 of record JAFIRS010001723.1, on the reverse strand, counting down.
TGATTTTTTCAAGGACATTTCATTGAGGGCACTCTGACGATGATTCTTTGTTTTTCTTAAATGTTCATTTTCCCGAAACTGTTTTTCAATCTTGCTCATGGTACTCTGCGATATGAGTGGTAAATCAGGATACTTCTCTCTGAATAAATGAATAACTTCATTTTGTGTTCTTGTCCTATCTCCGTAGCCAATCATCATTAAAATTTCAATCTTGTGGGTTTCAGTTAAGTACGGCATTTTGTTAGATTTTTTCAAGAAACGTCGTTTTTTACAAAACGACAAACTAATAACCTTGGTAAATATCCTCGCTCGATACGATGCTCCTTACCTGTTTTTATTTAACTTTTTGTTTGACATTGTCGACATCAACCCAGTTTAACAAAAAATTATAAAAACATACCTCTTGACATAAATCAGGGACGGACCCAAAATATTAGGGGGGGGGGGAAATATGGATTTTCTCCCAACTTCATAACTAAACAAATTAAAAAAAAAGTTCATACCCCACTTTTTGTTTTTGTGAACGACACCTTGTTTATGTGGTGTTCAATTCGTCCTTAGAGTCCCATTGTCAACTCCCAAGTTGTCAACTTGTGATGACCGATCTCCCAACTCACCAACTATTGTCCACTGTCCATTTTTTAAAGGGCCTGAATTATTTCATTGAGTCAGATTCCTTCATTTCTCGCATTAGTTGATGTTTGTTATATATCTGTCAAACGACAAGGAATAAAAATTTGATATTTGGTACGCATGTGTAACTTACTATACCATTCAAGAATAGTCATAAAAAAATTAGGATTGCCATTTAAAAAAATAGTCGAAGACGTCATATCTCAAATTTGAGACACGCCCTTTCACATTTTCCTACATAAATACGAGCGCAATTCAAAATAAAAATCGACCTGTCCGGGCATATTTCTAACAAAACAACTGTCTTTGAGTTACTGAATTTATTCCAAGTTAGAAACTCGCACTGTATATAGAATATTTGTTGTTTTCCAATGAAGTATCGATTCATTGATAAAAAGTCGATTTTCTCAAAAAAGGGACACTGTTATGTTACTAAACCGTATATGAGAATAACAAAAAGTATACCATGTGAATATATTCGTGACTTTCATAGATGAAAGGAGTGTGCTAGATTCGCTTTCAACATCCGATATCCTTTCTAAAGGAAATTGTGGCAATCGTGGTAACTATTCGACTTCATTGAAAGCAAATTATTCGTTTTTCAATGACTTCAATATATTTGCACTTTTGATGAGTCGCATCGAATTAAGTCAATATATTTCCACACGAATCTAAAACATTAGATAATTACCCCATCGCGGTTCTCATTTTCCATCCAGGTTCATTAATCCTTGTTCAAGTATTCTTTATTCCTTCCTGCAAATTATTTTGTCCATTTCAGTACCTAGGGTACTATTTTAGGAAGTTGAGAAAATCAACAATTTCAAGTATATCGCCCAGCTTCTTAGGTGGTAATGTTCAAATCAAAATGGGGGCCCACCATAAGCATTATAACTGATGGACTGTCTTTTAGTTAGAGACCATTGGCCCCAGAGCAGTTGAAAAGGTATAGAGTTTCTAAAGGCAAAACATTGGTTTGTTACAGCGTCTGTATGTGCATTTAAGTGGTGTTGTACCGAGTTTTCTTGAATTTATTCATGTCTTCAGCTTGTGCAGCCTACAATTGTTCAATTGAGTAAAAAGAAGCTGGATTTAAAATTCCATATGTTATCGCATTTATTGTATAGAAATACGTTCGTTATTCTTTGCAACTCCAACAATCTTCGGTGTCCGACCAAAACTAGTTTTTATAACCGAAAACGGAACGGACTTTCGGTTTCTCCAGTTCGGAAACTCAAGAACGAATTTGGAATTCCTGCAGTTATCGTTTGTCAACTTTAGCTAGGCTGCAGGTGCGTATGTGAGTAAAGAAGTCCTTATTCGATAAACGAATAGTTTTGTTACTTTTACTATACGTACGTGAGGTGAATTGTGTAATTCACATAGAAAAAATAATCAACATATTCTTTATTATCAATGTCAGCACAATCATACGTTACATACTTAAAATACAAAAGTAATCCTGATCCAATCATATCTATTAAATATTACACAATTATTATTAAGCGGGGTCTCCACCAAAGTTACGGAAAATGTTGCAAACTAAAGTCTTCGACTTGGATTTCGTTATCGCTCGAGGAGCGTACAATCAAAGAAAAAATCGTCTCCTCGACAATGTTTACAGACGTGTCGAGGTACGTCTCCAAAGGATCTGCTCCGATTAGGAATTTTTTCGGGTATTTTGTCATTAGTGCAGTTGTTATGGTTAAGGGTTTGTTGTTGTGAATTTAGTATGGAATGGAACGAAAAGACAATAATAATAATGCTCACTGTTCTTTAAGGACAGAAATAAGCCCCGTCCACTTCTCTTTCGGAGGCTAGGACGTATCCAAAAACAACACACTGATCTGGCTTGACAAAAAACTGCCAAGTCGTTTTTTCGTTAACAGAAAAATTTTGGAATTTTGTTTTGATAGGTATTGCCTTGGCCTAACTTTCAGCATATAATTCCTTAAAGATGTTACATATATTGAGAATAAATACATGGGTTTTTAATTGCTTATATTTTCGAAACCAGTAACCGGATTTTGATAATGTTTTGTGCATGGAAAGCTAATTAACTGTAAATTGTAAATCAGTACAGATTTATGACATTTGTGAAACACATGATGACGGACAAGTTAGATTTTTCACTATCGGTATACTTTTTTTTCAATATCTTGATACAATTTATGAATGAATAGCGGTGTATCATTTTTCAGCTGAGGTATATATATAAGTTGCCCATTTAAAATGGAACCACCCCTGTAGAATACGCATTTTTCAATCATTCTCAAAAACATTTTTATTAAATATTAAGCATCATAAACTGTATCTTGACACAAATTTTCATAATTTTAGTTTCATTTCCAAGGCACTCTATGGTTTTTTTCTTCGTAAAAAACGGCAAAAGTTTATTGGGCAATTTTTGTTTTGAAATTTGACTACACCACTGGATTCGTAGTCGTTATAAATAAAAACCATGAAAATTTCTTGAAAAAATATTGGTTAACAACGAAGTTACAACAACTTTAATTCTGGAAACAAATATTTGATTATAATTTTTATTTAGATTATAGACATATTTAAGATCTGGCAACACTGCCGATACAAAGTAGAACACCAGTGAACTTCCACAGTGGAAATCCGAAGTCAATAGCTCATTCAGTTCTACAGTTATAACTCCTCAAAGTATGGTAATGTGAGCAATTTGTGGTGGAAGCGATTTTGTAATAAAAATCTGACTACGCCAATGGATTTGTAAATGATATTCCCTTAAAATCATTTATTTAAGTTTAGGTTATAAGTGTATTCGAAAAAAACAGAAAATTAAAAATTTATTTTCAAGTTATGCAGTCTTCCATAGCCGATAAAAACGAAATGAACCGAATCAAGTTTTAAAGTATCAAAATTATTTATTGATTAATAAAACAGAAAGTAGGACAAAAAATGTTCCTTTTAAATTCTGCAAGACTCAATTAAAACAAGCTTTTAGAGGAGGTATCAATAATTTGAGGAAAGCTGAACTAATTAGGCATAGGTATTGTACTAAATCAATAGTAGGCTGTGATTTAGTACACCACAAATCGCTCACATTACCATACTTTCAGGAGTTATAACTGTAGAACGGAATGAGCTACTGACTTCGGATTTTCGCTGTACAAATTCACTGGTGTTCTACTTTGTATCGGCAGTGTTGCCAGATTTTAAATATGTCTATAATCTAAATAAAAATTATAATCAAATACTTTGTTTCCAAAATTAAAGTTGTTGTAACTTCGTTGTTTTAATACAATCCAGTGGTGTAGAAATTTAAAACAAAAATTGCCTAATAAATTTTGCCGTGGAAATGAAACTAAAGTTATGAAAATTTGTGTCAAGATACAGTTTTTGATGCTTGATATTAAAAAAAAATATTTTTGAGATTGACTGAAAAATGTGTATTCTACAGGGGTGGTTCCATTTTAAATGGGTCACACTGTATATATATATATATATCATTTATCAACCGAATGGAACAAAATTTGGCTGAAAAATATTTTTCATCGATGCCTCGAACAAGTTCGAAGATGGGCCAAATTAGTCATGTAGTTTCAAAATGGCGGCTGTTGAAAGGTTGAAAAAAAAATCATTTTCATGTGGCACGAAAAACCCCAAATACGTGTTAGGGTTTACATCATCCAGTATGCCGCGTGAGTGTAAGAATCTACAGGGAGACATTTTTTCCGGGGTCAAGCCCTTTTTCGCCCCATAAACTTTTTTGTAGTGCGCCGCTGGTGGATTCTATCATATGAAATGAATTATTTGTTTTGTTTATAAATTTTATTGTCTCTTGTAATTTGTATGCATCTACGACCGTTATCGAGAAGAAAGTTAAATCATTTTTTGTAATTCGCTAGAGTTAATTAAATAAAAAAAAGTCTTATTTTGACCTGAAAAATACGCCCTTGAAATCTTGATACTGAATTTTGAAACACCCTGTATATTGGCAATCTTTCACCAAAATTATCGATAATTGGAAATATAATTGCGAATATTAGCGAGTTGGTGTTATTTTCAATTTGCGATAATGAAAACAATCTCAGCAGAAAACTATACACATAAACGTGTGATATGTCGATTTCAAACGGAATATTTGTTAGTTAAACGCAAGTGATTCAAACGTACGTATACATCGATGTCCATCTATTTATTCTCGATTTTGATGGTTTTCCTTGAAGTGTTAATGGTATTATTGGTATGTGTACACATAAGCTAGACGTCAGGTTCATGACAAGAAAATGCATTCGGCTATTTTCAGCTGTTTTATTGGTTTTACATCCGGCGTCTTATTTTTTAAATTTCATTAGACGTCGCCTTTGGCAACTGAACATCCAGAATATAAAATCATACCCCGATATCTCGACATGGAAATACGAGGCACTAAATAGACTAGGAGGAATCGGCGCATGAGTACCGAAAACTATTCCACCTCAATTTTTTTATGCGATCCTCTTCAAATTGCCCTACTGATGATACAAATGCATGTTGCCATGGGGCAACCCCGTGCCATATTGTTTAAACCGAAATTGTTTAAACAATTGCAAGGAATTGTTATTTTTCAACCGGACGATAAAGTTAATATTTTTAGAGATATGAATTTTTAAAGGTTCAAAAAATCTCATATTTGGGTACTTTTGACCCATGAAAAATATATTAAAAAAAAAATCGAAATAATATATTTTTTTAAATTCTTTATACAATAGTTAATAACATTCTTAATAGAGATTTAAAAAATTTCATTGATTATACCTGTTTTTAATTATCAATTTCGCGCGCTCACAAGTATGCATCGCTTACCTTTAAGTATCGCCGTCTCTCTCTGACTCATGCGCTGCATCGGCCTCTCTGTTTCCTGAATCATTATTTATCATTTATCTTAAAAACTATTAACTTTTTTAAGATTGTTAAAGAGAGCAATGTTATTAACAATTAAATTGTCTACAATTTGTTTTTGACAAATTTTTTTCTGGAATCAATTTTACAAACGTTATTTAAGCATGAATCGGAACATGTAATTAAAATTATATTATTTTTTTGTCATTAAAACAGAAAGTAATTACATTGAATAACTTCTTCAAACGAAGGTTATAGATGTAGAAGTATGAAATAATAAAACAAGATTTAAAAAAAAGGTATTTATTTATTATCAATATCATTTTTATATATTATATTCTTACAGTCTTCTGAATCACAGCCACATAGAAGTATGAAACTAATATTATTTTTTTTACAGTAACAAGCTTTAGTTTTACAGGCTTTCTTACAATTGCACGGTTTTTTAAGATCAGTTGGAAATGGGCTTTTGTTCATAAATAAAGGTAGCAAAGTACTATTCTCCAGTTTGTATCCGAAATTCGTAAAATCTAATGTTTTATATTGGGGATTCAACGCTTTTTTCCAAATGTATGTTTGAGCAGAAGCTCTAAGTGCATGCAAATGCAAGGCATCTGATGTGCACGGAATTTTCGATAAATTAATATTAGTTCCAAAGCAACGAGAAAAAATAATTTGTCTAGCTTCATCCGCGGAGTTACCTTTTATACCCAAAATATTTAAATACAATGTTTCTAAGCCTTTCAACTCCTTAGTACTTAATTCTAAGCCATTGCCATTGCCATGTTCCGATTCATGCTTAAATATCGTTTGTAAAATTGATTCCAGAAATTTTTTTGTCAAAAACAAATTGTAGACAATTTAATTGTTAATAACATTGCTCTCTTTAACAATCTTAAAAAAGTTAATAGTTTTTAAGATAAATGATAAATAATGATTCAGGAAACAGAGAGGCCGATGCAGCGCATGAGTCAGAGAGAGACGGCGATACTTAAAGGTAAGCGATGCATACTTGTGAGCGCGCGAAATTGATCATTCAAAAACAGGTATAATCAATGAAATTTTTTTAAATCTTTATTGAGAATGTTATTAACTATTGTATAAAGAATTAAAAAAAATTATTTCGTTTTTTTTTTTTTTAATATATTTTTCATGGGTCAAAAGTACCCAAATATGAGATTTTTTGAACCTTTAAAAATTCATATCTCTAAAAATATTATTTTTTTTTTTTTTTTTTTAAATAAATTTTCTTGCATTTTTTTACATTTAAAAAAAAATTGTCCGGTTGAAAAATAACAATTCCTTGCAATTGTTTAAACAATTTCGGTTTAAACAATATGGCACGGGGTTGCCCCATGGCAACATGCATTTGTATCATCAGTAGGGCAATTTGAAGAGGATCGCATAAAAAAATTGAGGTGGAATAGTTTTCGGTACTCATGCGCCGATTCCTCCTAGTCTAAAACGTTCATGGCAAGCAACACTGACCGTAAAAATTGAAACGTGCCAAGTTTTCAAGGTTTCTTTTTTCCTTAATTCGTCTATTCAGCCAGTCTAATCGAGTATGACGTTATTTATGAACCATAATAATTATAGTAAAACTGATATAATGTATCTTTCTCACAAGTGATTTTCTTTCATTTGGATCCTGCGTTCATACAGGGTGTTCAGTTTAGCGAAAGAAAGCCATATATCACTATATTGAAATTGATTTGCAGCAACTATTTTCGTTAAAGTAGTATGAAAAATGGTCAGTATCTCAAAATTAATTTGCTACAGATTTTCAAAATTCCAAAACATATACAGTGTTTTTAGTTCCTTTATCTACTCCTATTAAATTATATATTGATTATTCAACTGCTTTTGAGCAATTAATAGTATCTATAAACAAACAACGTGAGTTATAATAACTCACTATAATAAATCGGAAAAGATTCTTGGAATTATTTACGAACCGAATATCAAGGTGGCTCTGTTCTTCTGTACAAGCCGTTTAGCCGAAAGGGAACAGTCCATTATTGTTATTGAAGGGAGTAATGTCACTTGAATAATTGTGACGTTTTCAAATTAAGTTAATACCTAATTATTCTGAATTTTGTGCTGAAAAAGATGAATTCAGATAGTGAAGATGAATTATTATGTACACCTCCAGAAATAAGACAAGTAACTAATGTTACCATACCGACTTTATTGCCCGAAAAATCCCAAAACAAATATAAAGGTGTATACAAAAATTTTCAAGATTGGTGTAGCAGCAAGAACATTAAGTCATCGTTCACAGAAAATGTACTTTTGGTATATTTTAATGAAATTAGCACTAAATATAACGCATCGTCCCTATGGACTTTCTACTCCATGCTAAGAAGCACACTCAACAGAAATAATGGAATCAATATGAGAATTATTTTAAATTACGCGCGTTTCTTAAACGTCAATCAGAGAAACATGTAGCTAAAAAGGCAAAAACTTTTAGGCCAGAACAACTTCAATAATTTCATAAATGAAGCTCCTGATGAGCAATATCTGGCGACAAAGGTAGTAGATCTCACAATATTCAATCGTTTTTATCATCTAGTCAATTACATAATTTATTTTAGGTTGCTTTAATAATGGGCATTATGGGTGCTTGTCGTGCAGCAGAATTGCACTCTATGCAAATTACAGATTTAGAAGATCATGGATCTATTTTTATGGTCAGTGTACCAAATACAAAAACAAAAATTGCCAGAAAATTCACTGTTACGGGAAATTTTTATACCATAGTTAAGAAATATTTAAATCTTCGTCCTACTGATATATCGCAAACGATATTATTCTTTAAATTTCAAAATGGAAAATATCACAAAGAATTGGCATTAATAAATTTGGAGCAATGGGGAAAGACATTGCTACATTTTTAAAATTACCACACTGTAATTTATATACAGGGCATTGTTTTCGCCGCTCGTCGGCAACTTTATTAGCAGATGCTGGAGGTGATATAACGGCACTGAAACGCCATGGCGGTTGGCGATCAACTACTGTGGCTGAGGGGTACGTTAATGATTCCGAAAAGAATAAGACAGATACTGCAAATAGAATATACAGTTCTATAACACCTCAACCAGTTAGTACATCAACAACATATATGCAATAAACCCAAAATGAAACAATAAACTTGCATAATTCAGTCCCACATATTCAGTTTACTGGTTGTTCAAACTTTACAGTTAATTTTATTAATAAAAAAAATAAGTAATTACAATTAAAAATTGTCTAGAATTGTTATAGGTAACTATTAAGATTTGTGAATAAAGTTCTTTCTCTGTACTTATGTCTTAGTATTTATTGTTATAGTCGTAGATAAAGTATAGTATTCAACTTGCGGTGATGATCATAACTCACTTGATGAATTACAACACTCGCCTGCGGCTCGTGCTGTAAACTTCATCTGCGTGAGTTACCGCTCGTTAAATAATATACTATTATTTTTGCAAATATCCTAAAAATTTGGTTTAAAATTGAAAATGTGTTAACATCCCCCTATTTCCGAATTTTAAACAAATAATTATTTGTTTTTGTTATTTTAGAATAATGTTTGCACTGGGTGAAACGTCTGCTTTGTACGAACGGAACGAAAAAAATAAAAATATTCCAAAATTTACAACACAATTGTTTGCAAAGTTATATCGAATGTTTTCCCGATTTTTTCAGAAATGAAAAAAAGATTTTTTAATGTATTAAAATGCCACGAAAGTTTTCAGTCACTTTATTTCACAACTAAATGCTTCCTATCATACCGACCATACCACATGAACTCTAGCAAAATTGTAAAAATAACTGTTCTAATTTGCAAAACCCGTGTGATCCAATGGTATTAACGCAAATTAATTTATCTCTCTCACTCTATTCCAACTGAAATGTTGTCGCCGCGTCCCTTGAAAACTTTCCGTCGCAGTAATTTGAATAATAAGTACCTCCACGCTTTGTAAATTTCATTCTATGCTATATCTTAGTTGTGCCTCCATAGTTGTCGGAAAATATTTGTTTCTTCCACACGCTTACCCACCAACACATATTGCAGTTTTTACTGTTCAAAAAACAAACATTGTTTTCAATGCCTTCCTTTATGCAGTTTATATGTTATTTTTGAAACTGTATTTATATTGGACCGATAAATTGAAGTTTTATCGAAATGCACTACAATTTCTCAACATTTCCACATGTAGGCGATATCAATTTTCGATGTTTGTTGAGTTCATCGAAATAATTCAACTTTCTACAGCAATATAGCGATGGCCAAGGTCAATGCTCACTGCTAACCAATAGGGAACGCGCATGATTTTATGTTACTTATATTTTTTCTTTGCATGAAATCGGCCCTCATTTTGTGAAAATAATTTCTGAAATCCCAAAGTTTTGTCGAAATTTTCAAATTTAATAGTGCTCCCCAATTCAAACTCGATTTTACCTTCACTTGAATAACTCCCCTCAAACAATAGCGCCAATTGTGGTTGTTTCAAGAATATTGAAGGACAATACTATTTCTCACAACCCTAACATTATTTCAACATCACTTTTAAGGTAGTTGTCGTGAAATCCACTTCCAATTAGATTTCGTTTATATTCATACCACTTTTAGTTATCATTATTACCTGTATCATATTGAATTTTTGGAATCATTTACCACACCGAAAGCGAGATATAAAGGCTTCATAGTTGCAACGTTTAACACGTAATCCCTATAGTGAGCTACCGCGGACACCACATTTTAAGGCATAACTAAAAACCCTCCATTCAGATCTTTTTGAAAAACTAGTATATTATTGAAAGGTACGTAACAAATTTTATAACAAAAATTTAAGACGCGTAGCCATACAGTTATTCATTTATTGTTATAAGAAGTTTCTAAATTATTGCGTATGAGAAGTGCAAGATGGTGAAGGCTGAGAATCGTGGCAACGCCTCAAGCGATCGCTGGTGGTTCAAATAAACGAGAGCGCGAGGGTCTTGCTGTTTTGAATTGAACTATGTTTTGGAACCCACATATTTATGAATAATAATTGTGAATGATTGCGTTAATTTATACTGATGCATTTTAAACATATTACAATGGGAATAGATATAAAATAAAATGTAGTTTTAACGAGTAACGGCAAAAACACTGCATAAACTTTATTGTATTCATACATTTGTACAACACATGTACGTATAACATAATTCGAATATTTTTAAACATAAACAAAAATTATTCATATTTCTAACAGGCTAATAAAATATAACGTATAAATCTACAAAAAATATAAACAACAATGAATGTAATATTATTTATTCCTAACTATTATACTAAGTATTCACTTGATTGACTGTACATTTATTTTTAATTCATTAATGATTTTAGTTAATGCTTTCCTATTTTTAGTAACTCTAGGCTTTCCATTCTACAATTGTTCAGTCATGTGATTAATCACAGCTTCTTCACCTTCATCGTGATACATTTGTTTCAGAAAATGGTATGTTATATTTTGTTGCGCAATTTTTTTCAATAAATCCCGTGATATAACATTTTTTAAGGCACTTACATTGGGTAAATTACGAGATATTCTTTCGTTCTCAAGTCACTCTGAAATACATTCTTTATGTGATTTCATGTATGTTGATGAGTCTGATTCTTTACGCACCTATTTGCTGGAAATTCCACTCTGGATTCTTCGGGAAAACAACCCCCGAACATTACACCTATTGACAGTCACATGCCCGAGATCACCTTTCGCCAACGTACTATCAGAAAGATTTTGCTGGGTCTCAACACCAACAAAGCCTGTGGATCTGACGGAATCCCGCCGATTGTTCTCAAGAAATGTGCCCCCGAACTAACACCTGTTCTTTGCAAGTTGTTCAACCACTCTTACAATTTGGGAGTATTTCCGTCCAATTGGAAAATTGCAAGAGTACAGCCAGTCCCTAAAAAAGGCAAAAAGACCCTACCTAGCAACTACAGACCTATCGCACTGCTATCTATTATTTCGAAGGTCATGGAAAAAGCCATCAACATCGAGCTCATGAAATATCTGGAAGACTCAGGAATTATCAATGATAGGCAATATGGCTTCCGCCATCAGAGATCAACTGGTGACCTGCTCGCATACGTCTCACATATATGGCAGCTATCTATTGAAAAGTATGGAGAAACTTTAGCTGTGGCATTAGATATCTCCAAGGCGTTCGATCGAGTTTGGCACCAGGGACTCCTCGCCAAGCTTCCATCTTATGGCTTGCCCCCTCAGCTGTGTTCTCTGCTTGCTAGTTTTCTCTCAAACAGGTCTCTCCATGTAGTGGTCGATGGAGTTTCATCTGACACTCTACTCATAAATGCTGGTGTTCCGCAAGGATCCATTCTAGCACCAACACTATTTTTACTCCACATCAACGACCTATTGAAAGCAACTTCATGTCCCGTACACAGCTTTGCCGATGATAGTACCCTCCATACCGCTTTCTCTTCCAGGGCCCCTATATCAGCCCGTTTTTCCAGAAATGAACGAGGAAGAAATGTTAACAATGTAAATATGGACTTAGCAACAATTCTCGAATGGGGATCCAATAACTTGGTAGAATTCAATGCAAACAAAACACAAGCATGTCTTTTCTCTAGAAAAGCCGATCTCACTGTGCCTAACATAACTTTGTCAGGAGTAACCATACCACTGAAGTCATCCATATCGATGCTTGGTATTACTATCAGCAATAACCTTTCCTGGGAAAACACGTGAGGTCCATTGCCAAAAGTGCATCCCAAAAACTTGGTTTTTTGTTTCGTGCCAAGAGCTATTTCACCTCCAGTCAGCTGCTTATGATCTATAAGGCACAGATCCGACCTGTCCTGGAATACTGTTCCCATATTTGGAGTGCGGCACCTAAACATATTCTGAAGCTATTGGATTCTGTCCAAAAAAGGGCAATTCGTCTCGTCGGTGATGCCTCGCTTACAAACTCGCTCACTTGTCTGGAACACCGTAGAAAAGTTGGCGATTTGTCTCTATTTTATAGATATTTTCATGGGCGATGCTCTTCTGAAATATCAACAATCGTTCCTCCTTTGGCAGTCTCTTCGAGATTAACCCGTCAAGTTCAGTCTTCACACCCCTTCGTGGTCACTTTGGAAACCTGCAGAACATCACTTTCCAAAGACTCATTCTTCCAACTAACTACGAGGCTTTGGAACTCATTGCCTATAGAGGTGTTTCCCGATGCATACGACCTCCAGAAATTTAAGAAGAACACCAACTCCTACCTTCTTCCTTGGTTCCACGATGTTCTCTGAACATTACAGGATATCCCTTTTCGTGGGAACCAGAACATATAAAAAAAAAAAAAAAAAAAAAAAAAAACGAACTAATTTCTGTAAAATCATACATCGCTTCGTGGAAATTATCTGATGTTTCGTTTGGTATTAAATCTTTGGCTAATTTTGATAGCTGGAACATTCCTGACCCTTTTCGATCTGGAAACGTTTTTTTAAAAATAATTAAGCTATCCACAAATCGTGCTATCATGATAAAATCTTCTATTAAATTATTATTAATGATTGCTCTTAGTAATCTAGGTACATCGAATCTCGCATTATGCGCAACGAGTAAATTTGGAGTTGTAGATAAATTTAAAAATTCTTTAAATGCTACCAAACAATCCTTAAAATTTTGTGAATCGACTTGTACATCATTCAAATATAATTGACCAGAAATTGTACTCAATCCCGTAATTTTTGTCGCCACATGAAACTCAAAACTTGGTTCTTTGAGATTAACAATGCGATTTTCTTCACACACATCATTTTCATTAGACTGTTTTTTGTTCGTATTTCGAGCCTTACACAATTCAGACAATTTACGTTTCCTTTTTTCAACTTTTGCTTTAGCAAACCTACCATTTTTGCGCGAAATCGATCCATAGCTTTGACTGCTTGTTCATAAGAGTATCTTGAACAACTAAATGCGAGCGATCGTTGGATTGCGACGTTGCCAACAGTCCAGTCGTGGCTTATTTGCTGTATCACGCATGCTAATTGCGTTTCTCAGCGTACAGTTCCCTTGAAAAAGATCCCTCTAATTCGGCACTTGAACATGTATTGCATCGCGCTACAATCGAGACTAATAACATATAAACCAAGACTGATCAAATTATTGGTAATTCAAAATAACGGATACTCCCTCTGGTGTCGATTTTCGGAACTATACATGAGTACATTGTTTACTTTTTGAAACATTAATATTTATATGATTTTAGCCATTGTATACTTAAAATTTGTCGAATCTCTTGTGATTGTTGACATTTAATGAAATTCTGGTTTACCTGGTAAATGTTCTGTTGACCATTGTACGTCCTCGAGTGAAAAAAATGAGTGATTCAAGTTCTAATCATTATTGTTGTGTACCGCACTCTTAGGCACCGTTGTACTGGAATAAGTTTCCATAATTTTCCGTGAGAAAATGAACGTAACGTTCTGGTTTGGAGTGAGTCTATAGGAAAATACAGTTCCTCCCCAAAATCTTCCTGTATCGTCTGTGGCAAAACAAGTGAAGAGAAAACCTCAAAGAGAGTTGAGAAGAACGAAAAGAGAGTTAAGAAGAACGAAAAGAGAGTTAAGAGAAAAAAGATATAATATTATCCAACATACCGAAGATTATTCAAACAGTAAGAAAAAAGAGTGACTATATATGTATATCTAGGTGATATGTGTTATGTATTTACTAAATAAAAGACACGAATAAATGTCTTACTAACTAGTGATGGGGCATTGCTAACTTATAATACTTACAAATGACATTCTATGCTAAAACTTCAAACATTCACAACAATAAGGACACATTTTTACACCATCTTGTTTGTTTTAGATGAAATAAAAAAACTGTTTTTGTTGGTTTTGAATACCTAGTGTGTAACATTTTTTCAAAATTATTTCATAATAATAACTCCAGATGACTTCACTAAGCTTTCCAAAAACTACGGAAAATATTTTTTTGCAAGCAAATTAGAACATAATTTGTCTCCTTCAAAGCGAGTTTTTGCAAATGATATTGTCTTGAGATTAAATACACCACTCTACTAGTCTTAAAATGAAGAACACTACACAAAAAAACTGGAAACGGATACAAAATGGAAACATTTCAAGAAAAACCTAAAACAAGTGTATAACTTCTAAGAAAACAGACAAACAATGTACTTATGTCTGGTTTGCATTTTCGCCACTCTGGCGCTGGCATCTAATTTTGAATTCCCAATAGTTGACATTTCGAAGCAACTAGCGGTAAAAGTTTGAACTGTCTGAAGTAACGATGCATACGTCCATCAGACTCGTTACACGTTTTCAATTTCGAATTATGAAAAATATCAAATATTTTTTCAATATTTTCGGTTGTTGCTGAGCTTTCTAGGTGGTAATCTTTACCTGCAAATCAAAATATTTTAGAAAAGACGCACATGTGTGTTTCCTATTCTCGTTATTCTTCCAAAGGGGAATTATTTTTAGTCACACCAAATCGGATTCAATCGGATCTAACCTTTTTATTTCCTGTCTCTGTTATTTTTTACTTTGCTTCCTATTGGTACACTCATCCAGCACGCCCTCTGTTACGCAATCTCTTACGTAACGAGGCTTCGTCTAATATAATTCACAAACATCTAATTATACAGGGCGTTTCTTAATAACATGCTAATATTTAAGGAGCTTATTCTTGGGTTCATTTTGAGAAAAAAACTCCATATGAACATATGTCCTAAAGGTCTTAACTTTTGAACTACAAGGTACTAAAGTTTTGAGAAAAAAATATTTTTTTATGATAACTTTGGTATGGCCCCCAGATATTTTTGTGAAACGTAATACGCATCTTCTATGCATCAAAAGGCATCTTTTGCTGTACAACATAATTTTGTATACTCGCCAATGGCGTTCGTGCGGTATTTGCACTGAATCATTTTAAAGAGAAAAGAGATACGCCACTGCTTTTTCTTAAAATGAAAATAATTTTTGAAATCCTTATTCCTTTCTGAGCAAATCGGTTTTTTTTCGTTTGACGTGTGGTTTTCGGGGGTAAATACATAAGAGATAATTTTTTTATCGATAAATACATGTTTAATTGTATAAAAGTTTTATGGTCATGGCAAACAATCGAGAATCAAGGAAATGAAAAAATTGTGAGAGCTTGCTCGAGCGATTTTTTCTACTTCCCTTGATTCCCTGGTAAGAAGCAGATTTTGTTTTGTAAACAAATGTTTTGACAGTTGTCTACTTAGTCTAGTTGTCACGTATTTGAGTCATCAAAATTAACAGTATTCTGAGTGTGCAGATATGCATTACATATGTAACGTAAATAAACTTAACTTGGTTCTACTGATTTATTTCACACTTAATCTACAACTTAATTTATATTACTACGCCACTGTATAGCTCGATGGTATGGGCTCGTTCAGACTGTCTCTGAGACTTGAGGGTTGCCTATTTATCTCCGATACAGCATTCTCGATGTTTCGAATTCTTTCCGTTGGCGACCGGCGTGTTCCAATTGTTTCCAATATTGACCGTTGCATTACGCGGAAGAGGGACTGGATGGTTCTCGAATATCTCCGGGGATGATCTCATCGCTGTCGATGGCGACGCGGGAGGCGACAGGTCCGGCCTAGGTTCGTTACATTGCCCCCTTCTTAAAGACATTTCGTCCCGAAATTTCATCCTTGGAGTGTGACGATATCTGCATGACTCCCCATATCTGCACCGTGAAGTTCGATGGAAGTAACACTCCACGGTCTTCATGATCGGTCGTGGAAGAGGGTTACAGCAAACCAAAATCTTGACGCCGCTGGATCTGAATATCGCCTCCAGCATACTTCTTATGACTCTCCAGTCCAACCCATCAATACCACAGGATAATTTTGGAATTGCTAGATCCACCAGATTCTGGTCCACCATAGTATCTCTTAGTTTGGTGAGACTCTTCCAGACATCTTCATAAGACGGTTTATCTTGGGAATGCCTCTTGGTGACTAGGTAGTAGATGTTTCTCTGGCCTTCTTCAACTGTAGCACCCCACCAACTTCTGGATTCTGCTCCCGCAGTGTTTGGAGTTGACCAAATTTCTTGGAGAACACTACGGCGATGCCCCTGGACATTCGAAGATCTTCTGCCACACAGTGCGCTAGTGCGTAGTCAGCAGGCACCTCGAAAAGGTCTCGTGACTCCTCTCTAGTAACCCCATGTAGAACTTTCTGCCCGTTTGAATACAAGGACATAAACTTCTCGAACGTCATATCATCCTCCGGTGGCTTGAGGGTGCGAACTTGGTCATGGTTTCCAGCGTAAGGGCCAACCTGTTGAAATGGACGACCCTTGGTTTCCCTCGGGGTGGCTTATGGATTCGGTACACAAGGTCGTTTATCCTTTTCACGATCTTATACGGGCCTTCCCACGAGTTCCGCAACTTTGGTGATAGTCCACGACGACGTTTGGGGTTGTACAGCCAAACCAGGTCATCAACCTTAAATCCTCCGGCGTCGGCCTTGATGTCATAGGTCTTCTTCATTTTATCGCTGGCACTTTGGATGTTCAACCGGACTCGTTCGTGGATGTCGTCCATTCTCTGCCGAAGTTTGCTGACGTAGTCCTTCCCGCAGTGTCTTGTCCTGGCGGTATCCCAAACTTCAGGTCACAAGGCAGTCGCAGTTCTCGGCCCATTATAATACTAGCAGGAGTTTGACCGGTTGACTCGTGTACTGCGGATCGATAGGCCATCAGGAACAAATGAAGATACTGGTCCCAGTCTCTTTGATGGTCAGAGACAACCTTGGACAAGTGGCGGTTGATCGTCCTGTTCATCCGTTCCACCATTCCATCGGACTGCGGATGTAGGGCCGTGGTTCTTGTCTTGCGGATGTTCAGCAGTAGACATATTTCTTGGAAAAGGTTGGATTCGAAATTTCTGCCTTGATCCGAGTGCAGCTCCATTGGAATACCGAATCGGCATATCCACTCTTTCACCAAGACGTCGGCGACGGTGATGGCTTCCTGGTTGGGCAGGGCATAGGCTTCCGCCCACTTACTGAAGTAGTCCATTGCCACAAGGATGTATTTATTCCCGTGGTCGGATACGGGAAACGGGCCGGCGATGTCAATGGCGATTCTCTCGAACGGGCTGCCTACGTTGTACTGACGCATCGGGGCCTTGGGTCGTATTCGAGGTCCATTGCTAGCAGCGCATACAGCGCACTTCCTGCACCAGTCCTGGACGTCAGCTTGACAATTGGCCCAGTAAAACCGTTGCCTCACTTTCTGCAGGGTCTTCGTCACTCCCAGATGTCCTCCGGCGACTCCATCATGGATTTCCCGCAGCACTTCCTCTCTTCTGTTCCTGGGAACAATTATTTGGCGTCTGTCTTCCCCACCAATATCGGCCTCCAACACACGTTTCAGGATCCCATTGTCCAGAATAAGAGAGTTCCATTGTGCCCAATAGGACTTAACAGCCGGCGAGTAACCTGCGACTTCCTGCCATGATGGTCTTCGATTGCCCTTCTTCCAGCTGACGACTAAGCCAAGGTCGGGATTGCCCTTGTCATTCCAGTTGTCATCCATTGCCGCGGTTCTACAAAGTGTCTTCTTTCTCTTCCGCTCGTCGGCAATGTGAGCAATCATCTGGACATGGTC
Source organism: Gonioctena quinquepunctata (assembly GCA_018342105.1). Taxonomy (NCBI): domain Eukaryota; kingdom Metazoa; phylum Arthropoda; class Insecta; order Coleoptera; family Chrysomelidae; genus Gonioctena; species Gonioctena quinquepunctata. Next base: position 103,134 of record JAFIRS010001723.1, on the reverse strand, counting down.
TTCGCGACAAGGCATCTGCATTCTTATGGCTAGTTCCGGCTCGATGTTCGATCTCGAAATCGAATTCTTGGAGTCTCTCGATCCAACGTGCTACTTGACCCTCAGGATTTTTGAACTGTAAGAGCCATTTGAGAGCTGCATGGTCAGTTCTCAACAGGAATCTTCTTCCATACACGTACTTGTAGAAGTGTTCCACTCCCTTTACAACAGCTAACAGCTCTCGCCTGGTGACACAGTAATTGCGCTCTGGTTTGCTAAGCGTCTTGCTGAAATAACCAATGACCTTCTCCTGTCCCTCCTGGATCTGAGATAGGACAGCTCCAAGTCCCACGTTGCTGGCGTCCGTATCCAAAATGAATTTCCCTTTGGGTAGGGGATAGCTCAGTATAGGTGCGTTGATCAAAGCTCCTTTCAGCTTCCTGAATGAGTCTTGACATTCTTCGGACCACTGAAACTTTGTTTGGCCTTCCGTGAGCTTGGTCAGTGGTTTAGCGATGTTGGCGAATCCCAGCACATATCGGCGATAGTATGTGCATAAACCAAGGAAACTTCGAAGTTGGTGAATGTCTTTTGGGATGGGCCAATCCTTAACAGCTTTGATCTTCTGGTCATCCACTGCTACTCCTTCCCCAGAGACAACGTGACCGAGGTATCGTACTTCTTTTTGGAACAGATGGCATTTCTTAGGGCTCAGCTTCAATCCGGAGTTCCTTAGTCGCAGGAATACTTCCTCCAAGTTTTTCACGTGGTCCTCAAACGATCTGCCGACCACAATTATGTCGTCGAGATACACTAGACACGTGTTCCATGAGAGTCCCTTCAGTACTGTTTCCATCAATCTTTCGAATGTGGCGGGAGCATTACAGAGCCCGAATGGCATAACGGTGAACTGCCACAATCCTGAGCCGATGGTAAAAGCAGTCTTTTCTCGATCTTCCTGAGCGAGTTCTACTTGCTCAGTATCCACTCTTCAGATCAAGGGTCGAGAAAATCGTGGAACCAGCCAACGTGTCTAGGGTGTCATCTATTTTCGGGAGAGGGTAACTGTCCTTCTTCGTGACATTATTAAGTTGGCGATAGTCTACACAAAAGCGTGTCGATCCATCCTTTTTCTTCACCAGTACGACTGGAGAGGACCAGGGACTGTCAGACGGTTCGATAACTCCTTCTTTTCCCATCTCGCTGACTATTTTGTCAGCCTCTGCCTTCTTGGCAAGAGGAAGTCTTCTTGCTGATTGCCGGATCGGTCGGGCACCCCCAGTATCAATCTTGTGCTGGACCACATTAGTTCGACCCCCTTTTCCTTGTCCGGTATCGAAGATGTCTTGGTACTTTTGACTAAATCTCTTAGTTTGGGCTGTTGAGCTGGTTTTATGTCTTTGGAAGAGATGGCAACTAATTTCTCTAGTTCTGTGGGCAAGTTGTTGGGTTGGCTAATCGTACCTCGTACGCCCGGATCACGGATGAAACTGACGAGCAGTGCCCCAAAATTGTTCCTTTCTTCAAGGTCACTGGGAAATAATTGACATTCATGACCCTTACCGGCACAAATTTGTCAGCACGCAACAAGGTCTTCCCTAGTGCAATCCCTCGTCCAATTTTCTCATCATGAAGTTTGGGCTCGAACATCACCACGTCTCCACTGCTCGCACTCCCGTCCAGGCGAGCCTCCAGAATGGTTTCAGCCCTCTCAGGTACGCTTACATCTTCAGCCAACAGCACACGGATCAACTCTTCACTTCTCCCATGAAGTACCAGCTCTTCTCCGTTGACACGTAGGACGCCGTCTTTGAAATCCAATTCAAACCCTCTGGAATTCATGATGTCCATTCCGATGATTGCATCGTCTTCGATGTCCGCTACAAGTGCCTGATGTTTCACTTTAGTGTTGCCCAACATTATTTCAATCGGTAGCTCACCATATACAGTAGCTGGCTCTCATGTTGCTGTGCGTAGCTCTCCCAAGTTGTCGGTTCAATCCGTTCCGGTTGTTCTGGCTAAGGAAGGCCGAGAATTGTCCTAGTCGCACCTGTATCTAGCAGCATGGTGCAAGGCTCGTTATTGATGAGACCGTCTACGAAGACACCCTTGTTCTGTCGTTGAAGCATAGCGACATATGCGTTGTTAACCGGGGCTTGCCGGACACATGCCGACGATTGCCCCTTCTCATCGACCTTTCTTAGTTTTCCTGCATCGGAGTCGATGAATGTTGGACATTTGCTACGCACATGTCCAATTTTGCGACAATTCCGGCATCTTATATGTCTTTTCTCAGGCAACACTTCCTTCATCACTTTTCTTATGGCAGCTTCCAAGTTAGCAGGCTCCTGTGAGTCTTCCTCAATCGTTTGAACTTTACTTTGGCTTTTGCAGCATTGTTTTGCTGCCTCAAATTCCAAAGCTCGTGCCAGTGCGTCTACGAGATGTGTTGGACGAGCTAATATCAACGCTTGTCTGGTTTCTTGGTCACGGAGTCCATCCAAGAATGCCTGAACCGCTAATCGCTCCATTACATTTTCCGGTATGGCTGGATATGCGAGACGAACCAAGCGTGCAATGTCAGTTTCGAATTCTTGTAAGGATTCGCCCGATTTTGCAGATTTTTGTGGAGTGGTTAGTGTTCCAAATGGGCGTGGCCATTGTAATTCTAGATTTTAATAGCTGATCAAGTCTCCTGTTCTTGGGCGGTAAGAGTTTGTAGAATATTCGTCGCTTCTCCACGTAATGCAAGTGTTAGTGCTACAGCTCTTTCCCCTGCATTCCATCCATTTGCTTTGGCTGCTGCTTCAAACTGTCGGCGGTAATTTTCCCATGGAGTTTTTCCGTCGAATTGAGGTGGCTTCATGGAAAGCTTCCCTATTTCAGAAATGACCTTGACATCTTTTATACCCTCTTGAACTTTATCCAAGTTCAAACTCAAGTCCAGCATTGCATTTTCGTTAACCATCTCTGTGGAGGGCGCTATTAATTCGTTTTTCCAGCTTACTGATCGTTTCCTTCATTTTATCTACCTCCGTGTTCATTTGCTCCCTAATTTTATCTATCTCTGTCTCAACGGTTCCCATTCTTTCTTCTAGAAAATTAGCCATACCACACAATTCTTTTTTTAGGCCTTCTGTGTTTTCCAGGAACTTCTCTTCCAGGCTTCTTGCATTTTTTTCCAGATTTCTAGAATTTTCTTGAAGCTTCTCTTCCAGATTTCTAGCATTCTCTTCCAGGCTTCTTGAATTTTCTCGAAGCTTCTCTTCCAGATTTCTAGAAAGCTTCTCTTCCAGATTTATAGAATTTTCTTGACGCTTCTCTTCCAGATTTTAGCATTTTCTTCCAGGCTTCTTGAATTTTCTTCCAGTTTATTCATTACCAAACTTAAATCACCTCCGGAACTTCGAATAAAAATGTTTCGGGGTCCTCACCTTCTTGTATAAGTCCTTCTGCAAGTCTTTCCTGTAGTACTTGCTTTTTACCTGTTGTTTCCAGTTCCCTTTCCTCCAATTCCTGTCTCAATTCCGCTACCTTCAAATCCGCAAGGCGCACTTTTCTTGAACACATTTTGTCTTTGACGAGGTATCAGTCTGTTTCACACGAAAAGTTTATCAGTTTGTTAAAAATTCACTTCGCGAATTCTTTTCCACGGGCCACCAGTCTATTGTCTGTTTCACGCGAAGAGTGTATCAGTTTATATTCCCACGCACAATTGTCCACTTCGCGAAAACCGGGCCACTGTCTATTTTCTGTTTCACGCGAACAGTGTATCAGTTTATATTCCCACGCACAATTGTCCACTTCGCGAAAACCGGGCCACTGTCTATTTTGGGCGTACAAAAAGGTCTATCAATTTATTTTTCTGACTATCCACTCCACGATCACTTGTTTATTTTCAAAATCTCACTTCCGACACCAATTGTAACGTAAATAAACTTAACTTGGTTCTACTGATTTATTTCACACTTAATCTACAACTTAATTTATATTACTACGCCACTGTATAGCTCGATGGTATGGGCTCGTTCAGACTGTCTCTGAGACTTGAGGGTTGCCTATTTATCTCCGATACAGCATTCTCGATGTTTCGAATTCTTTCCGTTGGCGACCGGCGTGTTCCAATTGTTTCCAATATTGACCGTTGCATTACGCGGAAGAGGGACTGGATGGTTCTCGAATATCTCCGGGGATGATCTCATCGCTGTCGATGGCGACGCGGGAGGCGACAGGTCCGGCCTAGGTTCGTTACACATATATGGGCTTGCTGATGGTAATGCACTGGAAGACAGGCGGTTGTATGAAGACCGCTTTCCAAATAGAAATATTCCGGAAGCACGAACATTCTCAAACATTCATAGAAGATTGTGCGAAAAGGGAAGTTTTGAACCAGACAATCATCTAAAAGGAGTACAACGTACTGTAAGAACACCAATTGAGGTAGCGGTTTTGAATTCAATTGAAGAAGATCCCGGATCAGTTACACGAAAAATTGGGATCAATTTTAATATCTCACATATTCTTGTTTGGAAAATTCTCCATGACTTTTCATTATATCCCTACCATATCCAACGGGTTTAGGTGCTACTCTCTCGCGACTTTCCATTACGGATGAACTTTTGCCAATGGTTTCTTCAAAAAGTGTATGAAAATTCATTTTTTGATGCTGACATTTTTTTTCACCGATGAAGCCAATTTTTCCAGAAACGCCATCCAAAACTTTCACAATAATCATTTTTGGGCTGAAGAAAACCCACATGCAGTCTTGGAATCCCGTCACCAGAAGCAATTTTCCGTTAACGTGTGGGCTGGAATATGTGGTGATTATTTAATTGGACCCTATTTTCTTCATGCGAGGTTGAATGGGCATAATTACCAGCAGTTTATCGAAGAACAATTGCCAGCTTTGATGGAAGATGTTCCCATTAGTATAAGAAATCGGACCTCAATAGTTTAGATTATTTCCTGTGGGGTCATCTTAAAACATTGGTTTATAGCACACCAATTCATACTGAAGAGCGGTTGGGAAATCGCATAATAGTTTCTTGCGAAACTATTCGAAACAGTCCCGACATTTTCCAAAGAGTACGTGAGAAAAAGAGCAGAAGCATGCATATTTGCAGGAGGTTCACATTTTGATCATCTGATTTAATGTATTTCTTTGTGCGTTCAGGGTGATTTTGTGTTAGCATTCCAAAATGTATTCAGATTACTTTAATTTTATCATTTAAAAATTATTCTCTTAAATACATGTTTGTTTAAAGTTACATAAACATTGTTTTTTCTAGCTAGTTGCAAATGAATTAATTTTCTATTTTTATGCAAAAACCGTACGTCAAACGAAAAAAAATCATGAGATCAGATTTGGTCAGAAAGGAATGAGGATTTCAAAAATAAGTTTTACTTTAAGAAAAAGCAGTGGCGTATCACTTTGTTCTTTAGAATGATTCAGTGCAAATCCTGCACGAACGCCACTGGCAAGAATAAAAAATTATGTTGTACAGCAGAAAATGCCTTTTGATGCATAAAAAAAGGATTGTTTCCTAAAACTTTAGCACCCTGTGGTTCAAAAGTTAAGACCTTCAGGGCATATATTCATATGAAGTATTTTTTCTCAAAATGCACCCAAGAATAACCTTAAATATTAGCATGTTATTGAGAAACACCCTGTATAACTTATGCAATGCACGTTCAATTAGGACAGGCCTTCACAAACACTTAATCATTATGTGGAAAGCTCGTTGTATAACGCCGGAAAATCACTAACATTCAATGGAATCCCGACTCCCACGTGGTCTACTCGTACCCTCTTTGCGAGCAGCACATATCTCGCGTCTGCTCGCTACCACGACTGAGCCGAAAGTTTTTTTTATTTCCGTTATTCCCTACTAAGATATTTCAGTTTAATATTAAGTATTTTATTATTGGTTTTACCCAAAATATTTATTGTTTTTTGTTTGTTCAAGGTCAATGGGTATCCTGCTCCCCCCGGTGACTCAAGTGACGACGTCCACCAACAACCACTTGACAACGCTCCATCACCGCAATCGCAGCCTCGATTCCGCACTGCAGCGCATCCCCGAAGTCGACGTCACGCCTAGTCCGGAATGCGAAAACGTCACGGCCATCCTGTGCGCGTCGTCCGCCTCGTCGGAGACTCGGCCGGCGTCGTCTTCCAAGCAGCGCAACGACGAACTCGCGAGTCTCGGCTCGGACGATTCCGGCATCTTGTGCGGCTCGGATGCCGGCTCGTCGGACTCGAACGCGACTCGCGAATCGAGCGTCGAGTACATCGATAATCTGACGTCGGAACGCAAGGACGGATCGGGACTAGCGGAGGACGCCGCCGCCAACGCGGGCGATAAGAGCGTCGACGACGAAAAGCGCGGTGTCGAATGGACGAGACCGGATAATGATGTCGCGTCGAAAGGTTTCGGTATGCTTCGGTTGCTCGAGAGTAAGGTGTTCGACGTTTCGATGGCGATGCACTACCTCTTCAACAGCAAGGAGCCGGGCGTGCTGTGTTACATCGTCAACAAGCTGTTCAGTTTCGACGATCACGAAGTGGACTTTTACCTGCCGCAGTTGGTGTGTATGTACATTCAGATGCACGATGTCGCCGAGGTTATCCATCGGTATCTCATTCATAGGTGAGTGTATGCGTATTGAGGTTATGATGAAATAATGGGGTCGACTTCTGCCAACAATCTATCGCTGGCGTTATCAATAGACAGGTATATATATATATATATATATATATATATATATATATATATACAGTGCTTCTCAAAAGTCCCCTCCCCCCTCTTATTTTTGGAACGATTATACATAAACAAGTGAAATTTGGCAACTGAATATTAAAGGTTGTAAACTTCCCTACTAGTGATGATAGATGACGAAATCGTCAAAGATTTTAGATGGAGCCATACGGCAAGCGACACCTCTTTTAAAAGGTATCGAAAAAACCTATCCAATGATACTAATTTTGTTTGTGTTTATGGCAGTTTTGGCAACTCGCTTTTAAAAAACGCAAAGCTGTGATGAATTAAATCAGTTAATACTAAAATTCCAAATTCAAGCTCCGCCTCTGGATAGTTGTCAAATAAGCTAACGTTTTTGTTAGTCTCTCTAATTCGACGTTTTTGTAATTGTCCAAGTTTTTGTCAATTTAATAATTTGTGTATTGTTGATCGAACGTTTAACTGTTTTAGCAGCTTTTGTTGTTAAACTGTTGTGAGCCGAACGTTTAAGTGCTTCAAGAAGCGAAATGGTACGTGCTTTAGGTGATAAAGTAGCAGCGATCCTAATTCTTGGTGAAACTGGACAAAATATTCATGCAGCAGAACGCATTTTTAATGAGAGGTTTCCCGATCGCCCCGTTTCGAGGACTTATTTAAGGAAGCTTCTTCGTAAGTTTGAAACAACGGGTGGTATTAATGATGCGGAACGATCTGGCAGATCACAAATTTCTGATGAGAAAAAAATTAATATACTGGTAGAAGTAATAGTTAATCCTACTTCTTCAACAACTAACGTTGCATCTACCTGTGAAGTCAGTCGAAGTACAGTACACAGGGTGTTTAAAAAAACAAATTGCATCCATACAAATTAAAAATGGTTCATCAACTCTCAGACGACGACCCAGACCGAAGACTAGAATTTTGTGAAAATATGGAAACTAAAATTAACCAACAGCCAGACTATGTCAAAACAATTTGTTTTAGTGACGAAAGTACTTTCTATCTAAATGGAAATGTAAATACACAGAATGTGAGGTATTAGAGTGACGCAAATCCTCACCTGTTTCATGAAACACATGCCCAATTTCCCCAGAAGGTGAATGTTTGGGCAGGTATCCTGGGAAACCACATCGTTGGGCCTCTTTTTTAAATACTAATTCAACTGGTGAGGTTTATCTGGAGCTGTTGCAAAACGCAATAGAACCGTTAATCCTTGAAATTTTGAAAGATAATCCAGATGAATTCGGCAATTTGGAAATAACATTCCAACAGGATGGTGCTCCTCCACACTATTACGGTGCAGTAAGACGGTATTTGGATGAGGAGTATCGTGGTAGATGGATTGGACGACGAGGTTCAACGGAATAGCCAGCTCGATCACCGGACCTCACACCATTGAATTTTTTCTGTGGGGGTACCTTAAATCGGAGGTTTACGCCACTGAACAATATTGACGTTTTAAAACAACGTATTGTTGCGGAATGTGAGGCTGTTTCCGCAGACACATTTGCAAAAGTACGAGAAGAGTTTAAAAATAGGATATTTCACTGTCAGGAAGTAAATGGAGCAATTTCTTTAAGTAGATACTGATTCTTAAATCTGTAATTAATATCATATTGAATGGAATTTAAATTTTAATGTTTACTAATGAGCCATTAAGACTGCCATAAACACAAACAAAATTAGTATGATTGAATAGGTTTTTTCGATACCTTTTAAAAGAGGTGTCGCTTGCCATAGGGTTCCATTTAAAATCATTGGTCACAAATGTGACGTCATCTTTGACGATTTTCGTCATCTATCATCACTAGTAGGGAAGTTTACAACCTTTAATATTCACTTGTTTGTGTATAATCGCTCCAAAAATAAGAGGAGGGAGGGGACTTTTGAGAAGCACTGTATATAACAAATCAGAGGTTAAAAATCCGAAAAAAAAATAATTGAAAACATGTTTTCTTCTTTATAAAATTCGACAAAATTTTGGGAAGCGCCGCTCGCCTAACCTCAGTTGTCTTGATCGGAGGTCTAAGTTAACGCAATTGCCGATGCAATAAACATTTGAATAATGTGGAATGTTGAATTGATTGTGCGGTAAATGCACGAAAAGAGTACATTGCTCGCGATATACAGTGTGTCTCATTTCTCATGGAAACGCCCCCGTATCTTCCGTCATTATTGGAGTAGAATTCTGTAATTTTCACGATCTGTAGATATACTGGGGGTGAGTCTAAATTATCTCATGGGGTTGACCTGAGATACACTGCGCGCCAGAAGCGATGGATATACCGATTTTTGGAAAAAATAATATTAGGGGGCAACATACGCTCAATTTTTTTACGGATTCGTGATTAGGACATCCACTTCAGTACCAATCGATGTTTTCGCTGAAAAATGTTCAGTTCTGAAAAATCATGTCAGAACAAGTTAGGAAACCCTCCACTGTGTATATTAAGATGCGTCCGCCCTAACTCGCATTATTTGATAATAAGCAGCGCGACGCGTGATTTCTGCTTTAAATTTCTAAAGGTTATCTGAAAATCTGCAAATAGTGTAACAATGTCAACTCTTCAGAGAAGTGGAAGGAAAAAAGACCTTAACTGGATACATTTTATAGAAAAATCTAATAAAACTGAAGGAAAATCTGGGAATAGAACTATATGCAAAAATTGTAGACATGAAATGGAAGGTCTCGTCGAACGAATGAAACTTCACTGGCAAAAGTATAGTGAAACAAATACATTAGCCACATCCACAAGTAGGGGAGACCGGGGCAAAATGATCCCCCTAAGGTTTAAATGTTCATAATTAAGAGTGTATGTAATTTGGAGATCTGGTACAGTAGGTGTAAGCAAAGTCATCATTTATGAATAAAACCACAGCACGGCCATTCTTGTAATCGAAGTATAATGTAAGACATTTACGGATTATGACGTGATGACCTAAGGATCAATTTGCCCCTCCTAGTGGGGCATAATGATCCTCCGAAAAGAAAATCGAAAAACAATGCGGTAACTGTTTATTTTTGAAAAATCACAAATATAGCAACCATTGTTGAAAACAAAAGATATAATTGCAATTATCCCTAAACATAAATAATATACATATTGATAAACCAACTTACAATTTATTTAGACATCGTGTACCTTAATCTAGCACTCAACGACGTACTTTTTTTGCTAACAGATTATACGCACAGTGATCACATACGAAGGCGTCATCAATTTCATCCGCCCCTGAACAGGCGTCATGGGCCCACAGATGACACTGGCTGCATTGAATCCAACCCTCTCCACTCGCAGACCTCGAATACGACTCACCACAGATCAAACATTCTGGATCATTGTCTGACTCAGAATTAGATTCTAACTCGTCTTCCTTATTTTCTTTTCTCTTCGGTATCTTTTTTTCTAAATTCTGAGATATCTCCTCTTTACTCTGTCTTTTTTTATTTCTTGTTTTCCGTTTCTCCTTTTTTTTTATTCGTTCCTGCAGCTCATTTTTGTAGGGACTACTGGTTGAGATAGCGGTTTTTCCTTTCTGTCTATTCGTCTTTTTTATAGAGGTTGTTTTTGGTAATGGTCGAATATCTATAGCAGATATTTTAAAAGGTAAATTGGCAATAGCATCCACTGACCCAACTTGAATGTCATCTTCTACATTATTATCACCTGTGGCATCTGTTCTAGGGGTAGGATGAGATTGGTCGTCTCTACTTGTTCCAGGTGTAGGTTGAGCTGTATTCGCATCCATACGAGGTATGTATTCAGCTACATTAGGAACACTTTCATCCTTTTCTGAAAACTCTGCTGGGGCAAAATCTAAGTCGGTAAATAAGTTTCTGTCAAAAGGCACAATGCCCGCTTTCTTGAAAGCTTTGATAGCATTCTCGGAAGTACAACCTTTCAAATATGCTTCGCAAAAAAGTTTTCCTATTTGATACACAGATACAGTGCGACCTGGGTTGTTGTTCAACCATTTTTCTAATGATTGGTCAAGATAACGGCTCAAAGGATACATTACCCCCACATCTAATGGCTGTAGTTTGTGCGATGTGTGGGGAGGTAGGCACAAAAGAGTAACATGTGTTCTTCTAGCTTTGTCGATTACTTTCAAGTTTTTTGTGTGGCTGCCATGCCCGTCTAAGATCAATAAGGCAGGATCTTGCGCCGTTGGTTTAATATGATGTACAAAATGATCAAACCAAATCGAAAATATTTCAACGGCCATCCATCCGCTGTTGTTGCAAGCGAAAATTGTTCCAGGAGGTGCTCCATCTTTCAATTCCCCCTTCAAGCGTTTCCGCGAAAAAATTAATAATGGCGGAACATAGTTCCCACCAGCTGACATACAAATTACAATTACTGTGGTGGATATTCCACGATCTGTTGATGTGATCCTTGAAACTTGCTTTCGACCTCTCAATGCAACTATTTTGGAATTATGGCCTGGAACTGTGCTTACTGAAGTCTCGTCGACGTTGAAGATTCTATGAGCAGGAAGTTGTTTGTCTATGGATTCTGCTTTTAAAAGGCCATAAAATGTATTGACAACTACCTTGTTGAAACCTCTTGCACGTGCTACTGATGTTGATTCTGGACTCCTTAGAGATAAATTCGGATGCCTTTTTCGAAACTGAGAAAACCAGTCTTTACCGGCAGCTTGATTCACTTTTGAAAATGGGTGTTTTTCTCAGCTAACTGAAAGGTATTTTTCTCAGCTAACTGAAAGGCTAGGCAACGCACATCACGAGGAGTCAAACCATACATACGGGTTTCCATATCAAATATTCAGCTTCTTGGTCTTCCGTAAACACACAATGAAAGGATCCCAGACTTATCAATGGCTGGGTGGTGGTACCAGCTCTTCTCTTGATAATGCGCCATTTTAACGCCATTCTAGGAACGTTAAAAGTGGTTGATGCTCCATACTCTCAATGGTCCAGTTTTGTCGCTCGGTTTTTCTTACGTAGGTACGCACCATGCTCGAGTCTGCAAAGAAATCAAAACCGATATAGTGGGGCAAAATGATCCAGGACCATTTTGCCACACATCATAGAGGTTCGTTTTGCCCCATTTATTACTCTTGTAAACTGAGTCACGTACACTAAATATAATATATCAAGTTGAAGTTTTAAAACAACGTAAACCTAGCAAAATAAGTATAGTTCAATACCTGGCATTCAAACATATCATTAGTTCAGAATTATAGACCTTTCAGTGAGATGCATACATTAGATCAACAGCGCCAAAACGATGTTTTATACCACAAACTTATAACACGTGCACGCAAATGTCACATGGACGGTGATAGTGAAACTGACCGAAGAAAGATTGCTCGATCAGTTGGCGACGTTGCCATTTACTAAAATACAATACATCGTCAGAAATTTGGGGAGGATCGTTTTGCCCGACTGGATCATTTTGCCCCGGTCTCCCCTACACTGAGAAAAATAAAATCTCGATTATTTTCTTTTCTCTTTTTCCGTTTTTTCTCATGGATTTTTATTCACTTAGGGGCGTGAATACACTGAGATTACCAGTTTCAACTGAAGAGTGAAAAATTGAGAGACTGGTTAGTAAATTCGATTTGAGACAGTGGAATAGTGGTGAAGTTAAAAAAATCACAGTGGCCACAAATGGCTTTGCACCCCTTTCTGCTTGCAATATATTATTGTTATTGCTCTTTTCTTCGTCACTGATAAGCCGCCAGAATTGGCCAGGCCGTCGAAGTGGGTGGAATAGTGGTGAAGTTAAAAAAATCACAGTGGCCACAAATGGCTTTGCACCCCTTTTTGTTTCCTTCTCCGATAGCGCCAGAATTTGCAGACCGTCAAAGGGGGTGAAATGAGGTTGATATATTTTGAAAATTCACTAGAGGCCACAAATGGCTTTGTATACCTTTCTGCTTGATAAGACGCCAGAATTTGCCTGGCCGTCCAAGGAGGTGAAAATGGGAGTTGATATAATTTGCCTGGCAAATTCTGGTGTCTCATCAGTGATGACGAAAATACCAATAACATATTACAAGCAGAAACGTCTACAAAGCCATTTGTGGCCTCTGCATTTTTAATGTATTCACGCCCCTAGAATAAAAATCCAGGTGAAAAAACGAAAAGGGAGAAAATAATATAATCTAAAGTATATTCCAATCCAAGATTCAGTAAATGTACACAAACGCACGTGAACGTAACTTTTGACCAGGGCCGCAATGAGGACAAAATGTTATTGCAATGTAGTTTTAATGCATTTAAATTAAGAATTTTAGAGATATAAATTTACAATACCTTAATACCAAAAAAAATTGGAAGGAAATATATTAACAATATTAAACAAGGTGACGCAAAAGTACATATATAATTAATCTAATGGTTACTGTTGCCATTCTAGTTCGTCAGAAGACGTGTCACTATCATTCACATTTATTACAAATTGTTCAATTTGTTGTTCTATAATATTATCTAATTTCCACATTTTTTGCTCTACTTTTTGCTGCACCTGATCAATGCATTTTTTCCACTTTTCTGACTAATATATTTATCATATTTTTTTCTGTGCTCCTTAACTATCGCCAAAAGTTGCACTTCAAGTACAAGTAATGTTTCTTCAAATCGGATACTCTTAGAACGCAGCCAGTCTTGAATATCTGATTTCCTTGATGCAGTAGTTGGAATTTTTTCCAGTTTCCTAGAATGATACGGGGCATTGTCTAATACAACAATACAGTTATCATTAAGTTTCGGCAAAATATTCTCAAACCACTTTTCAAAAGATTTTCCATCCATTTCCTCGTGGTAATCTCCGGTTTTTTTTGGATTCAAAAGCCCACAGCGCCTCTGGAACAAATCCGTCATCACTTCCAATGTGGCAAACTATCAGCCTTTTTCCTTTACCTAAAAGCATTTTTTATGCTGTAGTATATACCCAGACAAATTTACCAGCTCAATATGGCAGCCATCATAATAATGCCGTGCAACGAAAAGCCTGAATATCAACTGTTTCAAATGTCCCGATACAATGTACTTTCATTTATTTTCAAAGTATTATTCAATCAGCCGAATAGATACCAAAATTGTAAAATATACATTTACCGAGAGTAAATGAATGTAAATAATATAATAAGTACTACTATAATTTACCTGATGGATTTTTTAATGCTGTTGAAAGTCCATCAAAAAGTGCCCGTCTTGAGGAAGTGACAGAATTATCAACCCAAATTTTCTATTTGGTATGTCCGGCATTTACCCAAGTCTCGTCTACAAAATAAATATTTCTATTTTCATTCCTGTAGGATTTTATTTTTTGTAAATACTCTCTTCTCCATAGCACTATTTCATCCCTGTCTATAAGCAAGCTATTTCTTCCTCGTTTTTGATATTTGAAATTTAATGTTTTCAATAATCTATACAATGTGGTACGTTTGAAACTTGGCAGGTCTGGAGCGTCATTTATGACTTTAAGTACCTTATCAAGAGTAGGGAGTTCGTTTCTATAGAAATATTGATGCACTATTCTTCCGATTGCATTTCTATTAAAGTCATCCACCGAATTTACAATTTTTTTACGATTTTGGTTGGTTTTTGGCACCGAAATGTATGGTTAGTGGTATATTCTCTGATAATTTTGTAAACGCTGCGACCACACACTCCTGTTTTATTTGCCACTTTGTTTACAATTTCATCTTTGAGTGATGTTCGATGTTCTTGAGTCTCATGCTTATAGACGTTCAAAATCATTTCCTTGGTTTTTATGTCGAAATGAGACTTTTTCGACCTTTGCCTAGGAGGAGACAAACACATTTCTGTAGACTCATCAGCTGTATCCGTGCTAGACATGTTCAAGTGTCCTGGATATATTTTTTAATATACTGAAAAAGTACTTAAACAATACAATAAAAGTTTCGGTATATGCCCGAGGAGCAAGCACACTGTTATAATATACTTCGAAATAAAACACAATATTCAAACTACAAGGTATTTTCAATTGCAATTCAAACAACACATCTAACGACGATACACTTCGCACTGAATCTGAGTACGCACCTGCATCAAAACAGCAAAGAGCAGCTGTAGCAGTTTATGGTCGTTTGACCAATACCATTGCAGATTCCGGCAAGCCACGAGGCGATCACGCGCTGATCATTGTTTATATGCTCGGATTGAAATAGACTTTAGATTTTATTTTTCTCAGTGTACTTATGGATGTGGCCAACTTCACTCACACCCGTGATAAAATTACTCTTCAAATGGGGGCTGCAGTTGTAAATTTGCGCTGGTGTGAGAGATTCTTGATCCGACAGGATACTCGACCCATAAGGATCCTGGAATGAGGATACTTGACCTGCAAGGATGCTTGACATGACGCCTCGAACTCGGAAGGCTTTCAAATATTCGTTTTAGTAAAAATGTATTGAAAAATTGTATTTTATTTGTATATAACCCAGTCTTTGACGAAAAAGAAATAAGTTTCAACCAATATGGAAATATATTCTCGGAGGTATTTGAATACCTATCTAAACGAGAACGGAGTATCATCGGCAAAGCCATCTCCGCTATCGTAAAGTAACCCTTATTTCAATGAGGATGGCATTTTCCTTATTTATTCCTCCAAAGTTTTCGATTCGTCGGAGAATTTTATAGAAATAATGTACATATAGTGTGACCCAGGGGCGCGTGCAAACTGCATAACTTTTTTCTATCTAAGCTATCGACTTGATTTTTACACGCTTTATATTAGCTTCACTTGTATGTTTGTTTGTAACCGACTCCTTTGGGCGCGATTTTGACCCACTTCCAGACGTCCGAATGATCTGAAATTTGGCAGGTGTACATAATTCCGGTGACAATGCATTAAGAAATTTTTGTGAAAAAAACAAAATGGCGGCCCCAATATGGCGTACGAGTTTTGTGATTATGGTCCGATTCGCTTCAAAATTGGTATCTGAGGGTCTTCGTGGTCGGAGATTATGATTCTTTTGTCAAAATTGAAAAATTCAAGATGGCGGCTCCAAAATGGTGGACGAGTTTTGTGATTATGGTCTGATTCTATTCGCTTAAAATTGGTATCTGAGGGTCTTCGTGGTCGGAGATTATGATTCTTTTGTCAAAATTGAAAAATTCAAGATGGCGGCTCCAAAATGGTGGACGAGTTTTGTGATTATGGTCTGATTCTATTCAAAATGGTATGTGGGGTTTTCGGGTCGAATTATGATTACCTAATTTGATAAGATTATTCCATTTTTTAATTTGCCAAAAAATAATAAAAATAATAGTTTAAAAAAAACTAAAAAAACACACTAAAAAGTAGGAAATAAATAATAGTTTAAAAAACTAAAAACACGCTTTTATAGAAAACCAGACTAAAAAAATAGAAAATAAGAAAAACATGTATTTTATTTTAAAAAAAGCGTGTGGTATCAATAATTATATAGTACATTACCTAGGGCAGTAAAGTGAGAAATGTCTCAGATCACAGGTAATTGTTGGCCGAGGCGATACCATGCACCCCACGCTTTTTAAAAAATAAAATACATGTTTTTCTTTTTTTTTATATTTTTTTAGTCCGGTTTTCTATAAAAGCGTGTTTTTTAGTTTTTTTAAACTATTATTTATCATTATTACATCACAAGCTTTTATTTAGTTTCACCTATCCCGATGTTTGTCATCAAATCTTGCAAGTTAAATTTGACCCACTTCTAGTTGTTCGATTAACGTGAAATTTGGCAGGTGTTCATAGTTCCCGTGACAATGCATTAGGCATTTGTTAGAAAATCAAAATGGCGGCTTCAAGATGTCTGACGATTTCTGTGATTATGGTCCGATTCTAATCAAAATTGGTATGTGGGGGTTTTCGGGGTCGGGGATTATGAATTTTTTGTCAAAATTCACAAATTTAAGATGGCGGCTCCAAGATGGCGAACGAGTTTTGTAATTATGGTCCGATTCGATTCAAAATTGGTATGTGGGTGTTAGGGGTACTCACTAAAAAGCACAAAATAAAATTAATAATAAAAAAACCTTTTTAAAAACAAGCTTTTATTCAAATACCCTAAAAAGTACAAAATAATTGCTTTGGATGTGTGACGTAGGTTATTCCGTGAGTTATAGATTCAAAAGCTTGTCGCATCTGTATTCGAAATGAAAACTTTGCGCAACAAGCTCTTGAATCTAGAACTACCTACCTACGTCACACATCCAAAGCAATTATTTTGTTTTAGGTTATTTGAATAAAAGCTTGTTTTTAAAAAGGTTTTTTCTATTAATTATTTTTAAAGGATAGGTCCGACAATGTTGATGTTTCTGAATGGTCTGAATGATGGTACCTACAAGCGAAAAAATGTGTTGCCAACATATGAAAACAACGAATTAAGGAATATCCAGGATTCGTTTTCCATTGAAAAATCCGAGTTTAGGTAATTCGCATTGAACAACCGGTTCTTAGCGGGCAGGGCCGGATTAAAAGGTGTGGAGGCCCTGGGGCAACAAAGGAGTGGACGCCCCTAATTATTTTTCAAACAAGTTTTTTTTTTAATTGCGGAACAAATCGAATTATTTCGACACGAGCATATGTAGGTATAATGAAAATACAAGAAATAAATTAAATAACAGCGTAAACGAATGGATTCTTGCGAGCTTTTTTCGACGAAAAATCATTGATGATTTCAGTCAAATCCAGCATCCGGAGAAAATCATTCTCAATGCTAAGAAGCGATAACTTTGATAGGCGGCTTTGTCTCATTGTAATTCGCCTATTTTTTTCATTTTGGAAAATAAACGCTCTCCAGTGCAATTCGACACCATCAAAACCAAGTACATTCGTAGTTGTAATATCACAAGAGAGTGAAAATAATTCGACAGATTTTCGAAAACTTGTTGCCAGGCAATAGACAAGAGAGACCAACTGGCTCGAGTGGCTATTGCCAACAAGTTTGAGAAAGAAATCTAGATAATTATTTTCTACTATATCGAACTCTCATGTGGTATTCTTCAGATTATTTTTTGATGTTACGATCATAAACACATTTCCTCGCAAAATTATATAATGTACTAAACCGGTTTTGATTCATTTCTCACTTTTCATGAAAATTGATGACAGACGTCAAATTAAAAATATAGGTTATTAGACAATAAAAACAAAATACCTCAAATTATTCCCGCGACAATTTTCTAGGTAGAATATTCCCACTATTGATTGGCAAAAACGTAAATGAATTATTTGAATGTCAAAAAATAATCACTGTAATTTCAATGTTTGAAAATGTAGCTCTGAAATTTTTGTTTTTAAGAATTTGATAGTAGAACATCTTAGATTGGTCTTTTTGATAGTCCTTTTTCAGAAGTATTTACATTTGTTGCGGAATGTCATCCTTCTCTTAGACTCACACTTTCAGATTTCGGGGATTTCTCTGTTACAAGCGCGCCACTCAGCGGACACTTGTCAACGCCAATAAATAGGAAAAACAGGTATAGACGGGCAAAGTGTTTGTAGAATCTGCAGAAAAATAGTCAACAGAATTTGAACTTTTGTTCTATTATGGAATGCGCACAGGGCTCTTATAAATAATTTGTTTCAATCATATTCATAAATTGAAATATTATTTTCTTTTGCTTATGATTATTGAATTTCATTGTGTATCTAGATCGCTTGTGTCATTCGAAAAATACATCGACAGAAAATCCTTCATTTAATAAAAAAAATGTATATATTTTTTTTAAATTCAATTGTTCTTGTTTTTACAGCTAATTTCGATACGATATAATATTTTGTATAATAGTATGATGTTTTACTTGGTGATTGTTTCTCGCATATACACATGATTCATCAGATCGAAGATTAATATTAACCATGGATTTTGACAAGAATACGAAACATGTTTTTGAACCCCCTCTTAATCCGGCTCTGTTAGCGGGTAGCGGTATGGGTGACGCGCACCCACAAAAATTGACGTACTGAATTGCCCAAGAACCCTTATTAATCGTCATCAAATCATCGTAAATTTTTTTGAATGAAAATCAAATATGGTTTATGAGACGATTGAGCAAGAAAACTATCGTTTTTATTAAACTATCTATGCAATTCAGAAGTTAGCTGTTATTTTCAATGTTTTGGGGTCACATTTATTTATTAATAAAAATAGGTTGTACAGTGATCTATAAAGTCCCATCAGTAAAAGTCCCACTGGCTTAGGTGCTATGTAACTTTGAATAGTTGCTTCGAAAGTTCCAAGAATTTTCATATGATGCTCCTTAACTTTTTTACAGACCAATATTAGCATTTTTTGTGTATCTGACGAACAAAGTGGTGGGGATCCAATTTCGTTATACTCAGTAGACAAGATAATCCTGCGCATCTGCTATTGTATTTAAATGAGACCATAAATAAAAAAACACGTCAGCTATCTAGTGTACACGATTAAAATTTCAAGTAATTGAATAATTGTAAAAGTTTAATATTTGACTTTTTTCAGGTGTAGGAAATCCATAGACTTCTCATTGAAATGTGCCTGGCTATTGGAGGCCTTCAGTTCCGACGCGTCGCTACCAACGAAAAAGAAGCCGCACAGCGTCAAACTGCGCAACCTCATCTTGTCCGACGAACTCCGACCGAAAGGACACAAAATCATGACGACGTCGTTGACCTTATCGACGTCGTCGTCCAACAACGACAAACTGTCGTTGCCGTCTTCCGCGGCTGCCGGAGCGAAAAAGTCGCACCATAGGTCGCACAGCGACGCGTCGGCTTTGTTGCCCGGTCTGAGGAGGGACGCCCAGGCCGCGACGAAACTCTGTCTGGGCGATTTGAGCTCGGGCAGGGCTTTCGACAACGGTTGCGTGTGTTTCGAGAGCTGCCAGAGCGTGGTGAACGATCTCAGGGGAGAAAAGACTGAATGCACGTGTTCGGTAAGTTTTTCTTTATGAGTTGTTGGCAAAATGATTTCGCCTCAGTTTAAAAATGTTTTAAAAAATATCGATTTTTGAGTCGAAATTTCAACTTTTATGAAAAACATAGAATAGAATAGAATAGAATTCATTGAGTACCAATAACAGCAGATTATTACAGATAATTATAATAATTTTGTGTGTGGTACATGTCAAAATTGCAGGGAATATTTTCCATTAAGAAATCACAGTTAAAAAAAAAGAAAAATGTTTTATAATATGTAAGATATGGCGATGCGCACCGGGGCGACGTTAATTGAGCTGTCTGAATCATGGTGCATTTGCTTTACATCCGCAGGAAAACCCGATAAAACCCACGGAACCATGCCATATTCTAAAAAACATTTCTTACTGGTCCCCAAATAAGGAGAAACAATAATAATAAAGGAAATATACAGAAAAACAACTAAGTAAATGTCATTTGATTTATATCTTCCAATCTATAGGG
The DNA here is from genome assembly GCA_018342105.1 of Gonioctena quinquepunctata. Lineage (NCBI taxonomy): Eukaryota > Metazoa > Arthropoda > Insecta > Coleoptera > Chrysomelidae > Gonioctena > Gonioctena quinquepunctata. The sequence goes on along the minus strand of JAFIRS010001723.1, from coordinate 83,033 downwards.
CTCTGCAGAAACTAATAGTTTCTTAATTCTCGCAATTATAAAACAAGCTTAAACAACTACATTTTTGCAGAAAGCTAGTGGATCATGATTCAACTCCGAACTTCATTAATTTTTTATATGGGAAAATGTTAGCAAAAAAACGTTTTCTGAATTACCTTTGCCTTTGCGGCCTTATTTTCAGAGATTAAATTACCCACGTTCCGCTTTTGTGGTTTAATCAGATAATCAGACTAATTAGCACTCGGTAAATTTTCACTTATAATCTCCCTCGAGCATGAATTATTGCCGGAAATTTTTTGAGTACATGAATTTTCTTTAAAAATTAATGTACGAGACAAATTTCCCGCAATCAATTCAAGCACGTGGGGGATTCGGTAAGAAAAATTGTATACCAGAATTATATTTAAATAAAAAACATTAAGTAAATATTTATTTTGACGTTATTCACAAATAAATAGAAGGCTGTGTGTAATGGGAGTTTTGGGGGAGATTTTTTTCTGATTTTCCCCGTTCCCTGGTAAAATAAAATATAGAATATCAGATAAACTATTATGTAAAATTAATTGATTTCATACAATTTTTCTACTAGGTTTCAGGGAAATGTTAATATTGACTAAAAATGAAAGTGGATACGTTCGTATTGCGGGAGGATTTTTTTCTGATTTTCCCCGTTCCCTGGTAAAATAAAATATAGAATATCAGATAAATTTTTATTAAAATTATTGTTTTCATACAATTTTCTTACTGGGTTTCAGGGAAATGTCATATTGATTAAAAATGAAAGTGGATTTCGTATTCGGGATATTTTTTTATTTTCCTCGTGCCCTAGTAAAATAAAATTTATAATATCAGATACATTATTATATAAAAATAATTGATTTCATATAATTTTCCTACTAGGTTTCAGAGAAATGTCAATATTGACTACAAACAAAGGTGATATACAGCAAAAAATATATAACTATACCTATACATATATACTTAAATATTTTTCATATTCTTTTAGGTTTAATTCTAAGAAAAATTAATATTAGCGGTAATAATTTGTTTTTCAAATAATTCAGGAAATCGGGATATTTTATTCTTTATTCTAAATAGAATGTTGTTGGCGTATGTTACCGGTTAAAAAAATATTTTGTAAAGTTAGCCATGGATTTGACATTCACTACTCCTGTCAATCAATATTTTATTTGTGGCATTATAAATTCCTCATAACATTGTATACAATCATAAGTTAGTAAAAAAGTGATAATAAAATGAACTTTCAATCGTGTTCCTTTTGCAAAAAATCACACCACATTAAAATGTACCATAAAAATGTAAAATATCTAACATACCTAGTGGAAGAATCACAGAACTCTATGAGTTCTGTGGAAAGAATCTAGATTAAATCCTGAGCAAGAAAACTTATTTAAAGAGATTGGCAACATTCTGCGTGATATTGTGCCTTCTTTTGGATACAAATCTAATACTCATAGAAATAAACTGGTGTATTATTTTTATTTTATGAAACAAAGGCATATTGTTAAAAAAAACACCGGTTCTGTGTTTTATTCACCTCTTAGGAAAGAGGAGGTAGAAGTGGAATTTTAATAAATTGTTTTAATATTTTCAACTTATAAAGTAAGTAAATAAAAAAATTGTCAATATTATTTTTGTCTAATTATATGATAGCTGTCATGTGCCGGGAAATTTCCACTTATTAATTTTACGTCTACATGCTAATGTAGATGAAAAATTTTCAGAAAATTTGCTGGTTACCATAGTAACAATGTCGAAATGAAGCATCTGATTGGTTGAAAATGACTGGTATAAAATTTTCAGGTGAAATACTTTCACGAAACTAATGTAAAATGTATAATAAAATCCCTGGAAGTTATGATATTATTTTTGATGAAAGTAGAGTATTAGCTTGTGCAGTATATTCGTATTCCATTGGGGTTGTGTAATAATAATTCTTTAATAGATAATAATTCTTCGTATTGTAGTGCCCTGAAGAAGACTTTATAAAAGTCGAAACGTCGGCAAAATATCGATAGTTGTTTCAGTTATTGGACGTTACCCAAAAAAATAATTTAGAATCAGTTTACAAAACATCCAGATACTAATTCGTTTGATCTAAAGGGAGGGTTGTATGCACTTTTAGATTTGGTTTCAATAAATATAGATTATCATATAAAGTATATTTATTGTTTCAGGCGGGGAAGCCTTTGGGCTCTAGTGCATAAAATACTAAATAAATAGTTATCCTATAGTTATATTTGAGAATAGCTATATGTTTAGTATTTTATGCACTATAGCCCTAAAGCTTCTCCGCCTGAAACAATAAATATACTTTATATGATAATCTATATTTATTGAAACAAAATAATTATTTTGTTGCTGTTATAAAAATTGTAGAAATGTGGTGTTTTGAATTGACCTAACACATAACACAAGACCGAAAGAAGACATTACTATAGAAAGGGTAAAACGGGAATATTTCTTCGCCTGTACCTAACTTTACTGGGGCATTTTTTCAATTTTCTGAAGTGAATAAAGTCTCGTGAATAAAGTCTTGTGATTACTTTTTAAAAGTGTCTCGAATTCTTTTTATTCTATTTTACCATACTTTGTTTTGCAACTATAACTATGTATTTTATATACACATTTGTTAAACTTCTATATATCGAAAGGATTTATCGATTGAAAGAATAATCTAAATCCCAAATTTTATGTTATTATAAAATCTCTTGAAATTTCAGCTGACAAGCATGCCTATTCTACAAGCTTTTATTTAGATTCACTTGTTTAATATTAGTTTTGGATTTCCAGGGATCCTCAGATATTTAAAAAGTGACAGTAATTTCAAGGCCAAAATTTGGTGGCATTACTTAATCCTTAGCCTTACGTGACTGAGGACTTACTTTATTGATTTTTCAGATTTAGAACTAGAAGTAGGTCAATCCATGTTAAATCAACTCTGCTTTGAATTGACCAAATGTGATTTGCATAAAGTTTTTTAAGAAATACAATAATCTGCAATTTGAGATTTATATGTTATGTTTCGAAATAACAGGCCAGTTTCTGAAATTTTATAAGAATCTGGTATAACATATTTTCAAATTATATAAGCTTAAGATATAGTTGGAAAAAATGAAATTTTCAGCATTTTTTAATGGTTTTTTCATTGCATTTTCCAATAACATTCGACCTAGCGAGTTGATTTTTGTCCGAAAATTATAAAAAATAACCAAAAAAATGATCATTTGTCGCATTCGACCTGTCAAATATGACGATTGTTTTGAAAATTGACAAATTACAGATTACACTAAATTTCAACCTTTCAGTACTTTATTTAAACAATGGCAACAAAAATATTAGTTTATGTAACAAGTTCTCAAAGTGAGGATTTAGCGGACAAATCGGAATGTTTACGGACGAGGCGCCTGCCGAGTCTGGAATATGAAGATGATTTCGGCTAAAGCCATTTGCGTACGTGTTGCATACAACATTTTTTTGTATTAGCTTTCCAAATAAACAACAGAAATGCCACACATATTTCCTCGCCGTGCATACATTTTCAATCACCATCCATACAGTAGCGTAAGGAAGTTGTGGAAACATCTAGCAAGCGATTGTTTATCAATGACACATTTGTCAAATATTAGTATGCATTTTTCATGAAATAACAAATCCATACAAATATTTCTAAGAAAACGTGTGCTGTCACTACGAAATATCAATTAATCTATAGTTCATTGCGTCTCCTGAAACGTTTTTAAGATGTTAATTATAAGTTTTCTGAATAAACAAAAATAGTCCGATAAAGTGTTGCCAAGTGGCATTTTGCGGACTCTTTTCAGTGGAGCGTCTACAAAAAAAGCGTTTTTACACCAAATTTCAACCCTTTAGCATTTCTTGATTTGGAACATGATCACAAAATGTTTTGGCGCAGTTCTAATTTTTAAACTCAATGTGAAACTTAGATTTAATTTTCAGTAAATTATTCAAATCTTTTTTTTTTTTTTTTAGTATAAAGGTTGAATTTAATATATTTTTATTGCTTTCCTCAATGCCCTGGAATAGTGGTAGTACCTGCCACGAAAAACAAAGAATATGTGTCAATTGTTTATGACGTTAAATTACCTGGAAAATAATTGATTCGTGTTTTATTTATGAGTAATCAAACATGAGCCAGTATTTCATTGAATTCAAGAAAGGATTTTCAAAGGCACGTTCGAGTTTCTTTGTTGTTAAAAACAATAATATTCATCTAAGTTCGGGTATGTAGCAGATCAACCGTAAAAATTAGGGAAATAGTTAATAAGAATAAAAATAATATTCCCAGTAATAAAAATAATATTTTAACCAAAATAAAAAGCATTTTTAAAGTTTTAATTTTGTATTTTTAATTTTATGATTTTTTAAAAAAAAACAAAATCAAACATTTTTATTTTTGAGAATAGGCTATTGAAATTTGGACAAAAAAATTCTCTCAATAGGTATGAGACTGCTTCAGATATCTTTTAAATTAGAGTCGGAACTAATTTGAGCATAAAATAACATAATTTTCGGGAAACATTTTTCTTCAATTTGTACCAGTAGAATCCGCCCTAACATATATTTGAATGGTTTCAATAAAAAAAATAATACGCCACTGCTTTTTCACAAAATAAATATCTTTATAATTGCACAATATTTCTTAGTAAAAAGGCCCGTTGACTTTTTTCGTTCAACGAACGGGTTTTTAATAAATATTTCAAAAAACATAAATTATCATTACTTTTGGAAAACTGACAGTAACTATTAGGAACAAAAAAATGAGTTTCTAGCTGTTTAAAATGCCCAAAATGGAAATTCTCGCGTTGCCGCCTCTGGTAGAAGTAAAAAAATCAATGAAAAACTTATTTTTGTCCAATTTTCAAAAACATATTATTAATAATAATACATTTATTTATCCAATTCAGAAGTACACGTAGTGCAATAATAAAATAAATATACAAAAATCCAACATGAATGAAAAGTTAAATATATATTTAAAATAAAAAAAAAAGTGTAACAGTTTCTCGAAAGTAGTATCGATTCAACTCGCTATATGAATATAGAATGTCTGTTTTTCTCCAGATATTGAGTTGAATATTTTGCAGCCCGTATATAATTGCGGATTTATCTGATAAAATGACGATATATGAACGACTGGTATCAATAAATGCTTGTATGTATCAAGTTTCATATTCATGGATATGTTACAGTTGTTTAAAAACAAATGAAACAGAAGTTTGAAGAAGGGTTATAATTTGGCGTAAATGTGTAAAATTGAGAAATCAATTAGTTTCTATCAAGATATGTTCCTTGGGTATAATAATAAATACTCATTTTTTTATTGTAGAAAGTTATTGGACCTCAAAGAACATGCTTAGAGTGAATGTTCCTCCATAAAAAATGAGCTTCAAACGAAACATTTTTTTCTTGTTAATATTTTCCAGGGAAAACTCGTTTTTTTAACAAGTATCAAATTTGACACGTCAAACACATGATTACTTTTATAAGCGAAATTTTTTCTAATTTTCGATTCAAAAATTATTGGGAAAGACAAATTTCATTAAATTCGTTTGATAAGATGGTATGCATCATCATCATCAAGACACCATATTCCAAATACCTTATTTTTCAAAATGTAAGGTATTTGCGAGTTCAAGGAATGTGCTAGTTCCATATTATCGTTTCATAAACCATTCACGAATGTTTGCCCACTTTTACCTCAACGTTGTCTCTATACGAAGGATAGTTAGCTTATATATTGAATGCTGTTTGAACAATTCTGTGAAAGCAAGAAGCAAAAGTTTGGCCACTCTTCATAGTATTTCATTTTTACATCACTCAATTTTATCTCAGCACTTGGTGCTTATCTGATTGAAAAAAAAAACTCAGTTGTGGTGAAAGTTATAGAAATTATTCCTTTCATGTCATTTTGATATTGTAATTTCCATCTTTGTATTAACTTTACTGATCCCAAAATATATTTTTCAAATAAATATACATAACATAAAATACTAAAAGGAAGAATCATGATAACTTGAACCACTTGAAAGTAGAGGCAGCAAAATCTAAATGATGGTTAACAGAACAATGTCTTTCAATTGACGAGGAACTTTTCTATTCCATCCAGAAATATCAATATCCTGGTGAGGTTTATTACCCTTGATTAGACATATTTTTAGGAAAAAGGTCAAACTTCCTGAATATTGGAAATTTCACTTTTATCTCTCTATATTACGAGTTTTTTTTTTCAGGAAATGAAATAAAGAATTGGGAAAAAATACGGTAGATATTCAATGAGTTCTTAAAAAAAAAAAAAGTTGGATATTTCTTGAAGAAATTTTCATGAATTCATTATGACTCTGACATACTTACTTTTGATTTTCATATTACATTATCTTGACTTCTGAATATCTTTACAGCTGATTTTATAAGTGAAGCGTTAGAAATTTGGCATTACTCATCTGTTCAAATTCTTGTTAGCGCCATCAAAGTAGTATTAATGACGGTGGTAGCAAATAATTTCAATTACCAACTGTGACAGGTGTGTGGATCTATACAGTTGAGCGTGAGTTATATTAAATATAACCATTTCAAAAAATACAGAAATATGTTCATTCAATTTTCCATTCTTCATCAGTGAAAAATATGACTTAAGAAAGTCGGTGAAGCCTGTACAATAACAATTTCTGTTCATGAAGTATCCTAAAGTTGTGAATCTACTTGAAAACAATGCAATTAATTTGCTTGTTTTGGTAATATGTTGTTTACCAGATAATTGAAGAGTTCTCAACTTTAAATGATTCATACTTGAATAAAATACGTTCATTGCTAGCTTTTTTTATTCAATTTATACACAAATTTAACTGATTTTGAGTATATTTAATTATTAATATTACCGATGTACTAAACAGATTTTCTTTCCTATCCTTGGCAAATAGAAAAACATATTCATGCATCTTTCCAAACAGAATCATACATGGCTTGATAGACTGCCCCGACCTGCTGTACTTACTTAACTTTCATATTCCACGCCAGAGTAGCAGAAATGAGTCTTGCTTCTACCTACAATCATACAGAACTAACATAGGCACCAAATCTCCAATTTATAGCGCATGTAAAATTTACTGTGAAATCTGCTCTCTTACTGACATATATGCGTACTGCTTTAGTCATTTCAAATATAAAATAAAATCAACTTTATTCCAGAATTGTGTCAAGTAATTATGTATTATGTACCGACTATTTCTACACTGTTATTAATTTGTGATTAGTAATTAGACAAGAATGTAATCTTGATAACCACAAATTTTCTTGTAATTGTCTTTTTTCCTGTTTGACAATAAATTCCCCCCCTTTTTTTCAATTTTAATAATGTTTCATCAATAAAAATAGATTTGAGTTCAATAACTATTACATATTAATAAACTATTTTATTATTTTTATTTATATTATAAATATTTCATATAGGCGCCCAGGTTGAGGCCCGAACTGGAGTTTTTGCAAGCTCTGATATTAATCGGCAAACTACTTAGTTCTATACCGACGAAAGAAGCAAAAACCACGAGACTCGTGGCCGAACTGACAACATTGAACTTGAACCTACCCGCCAAAGTTTGGTTGCCCCTCGACAGCCAACATCCCCATTTCATTGTCAGGATACCCCCACAAGTGGCTGCCGTGCTGAACTCCAAAGATAAGGTACACAATGAATACACACTCTTTAATTATTCATTTATTTACTCATTTTCACTTCAGGCACCTTACATTATTTATGTCGAAGCTATAGAAGTAGACGATATTGAGAGTTCATCTGTGCCAATGAAAGTGATGCCAACCCTGAGGCATACCAAATCCGAAGAGAATTTGAAACATGAATCTACTTCTTTGTCACCTTTTAGTGTCTGCGGAGGATGTTATGATGATGTGGATCCCGACTGGAGTCAGGAAGATGACGAAATTTCACAGCAAGTGAGTGTTGATACTAATAATACTATTTCAAGTCTGCGTAAAATGACTACTTCTTATATAGTTTTCGAACAAGGAGAAAAACTATTGAAAAATGTGTCACAAGGAACTTTCAATTATTGTTTATTCTCCCTTGGAAGATCATTTCAGTTTTCTAACAACAATGGACTTACATAGATGATAATAATTTTTTCATTCCTAGGTTTTAGCGCCTTTGCATTTTATTGCACATTAATGTTTCTTTTTATAAATTAGTTATGGAAAATATCGTCCAGGTAGATATTTTCGTTTTCATTAAATTCCTGAAGAAATACCTGACTGCCGTTGAAAATTTACAGAAATGTCTTCAAATATGTTTCCAGTATGTTATTATACATCATATTCTCTCATATCAAAAAATATTTGTTTGATATATGGACAGACAATCTAAATATTTCTATGATTAGTCAGTTGAAGATTAGTTTTTATCTCAGTTATATTTTATAAATCATTCTATCTTTGATCAGTCACAAGCATTGAATCATCTATTGAAAAATGTATCATTATTTATTTTAAACTCTCATTTTTACATTGCAGAAATTCAATATATATCCCTAAAGATTTAAAAGGGTATAAGCCATTTCTTTGTTTCTAGAAACACGCAGTGCCATGCATGTTCATAAATATAATAGATCTCATATAGTTACTAACTCCAATTTAAAATGTTAATTTCTATAACAAACAGTGAAATTAATGACCATACATTGATCTCACATTTTTGCAAAGAATGAAATAAAAACTAACCAAAAAATCCTCAGGAAAATAAAAAAGTTAAAATGAATAAATGAAATGATTAAAACCTTTTCCAGAGATTTCCAAATTCAGGTACATAATTTACAGAATTCAAATATATTAGTAATGTCGATTCCATTTTTGAAAAAAAAAAAAAGTAATCCACCTAAGCAATAGAAATGTGGGATTACATTGTTTTCAGAGTGCTTTTTGAGTTCTTTCGAAATTGGCGGAATTGAAGATTGTGAAACAAGGGAATTAAAAACAGCAGTAAGATATTGCAGAAAGAAAGATAATTGATGGATATTTGGAAACCACTTAATTTTTATCGCGGTCATAAGAGAAGTTGAGAGGGGTTCCTGATTTTTTTTTCATAATAATTTTATTTTATATTATTGTTTTGGAATATCTACTTCTTAATTGGAATTTTATACTTCACAATCGATAAACATGTTTAGTAATTATTTTCATAAGCACTTATTGGGTTGATTTGTTGAAAATATGAACAGGATGTTCATAAAATCAGATGTGGAATCATCTGCGACTGAAAGATAAACTTTAGTCACTATATTCCATCGTCAAGATAACTCTTGTGGGATATTCATGTTAAAAAGGGAAACATTCTCAATTGGATATTGATAAAAATATTTTTCTGTGAATTGAAAAATCCACGATAAAAATCTTTTTATCAATATCCAATTGAGAATGTTTCCCTTTTCAACACTTATTGGGATTATTAAGGTGGTTCCCCCACGAGACAGTTGAATTAGGAAATTATTAAAATTTGGCATACGTATTGTTTAACATGTGAAGAACACCTTTATAAAATTTTAACAAGTTTCACCATCCCGAACCCGAGATATATATGATTGAAGTTGACTCAATTAACACGTAACATATGGACCATGCATAGGCAAACAGCACATTATTAATTCTACCGTTAGTACTAAAATTAAGAAGTTTATGAGAAACGAGGAGGAGCTAGAGCAGGATATCACAGATATTGTGAAAAAAAATCAAAGTTATTGACCAGCTAGTTTGACAGATATAATCAAAACTACTCTCGTTATTCAAAATAGTCCATGGGGAAGCAACAGCCTAAAGGGGGGGTCCCCCCCCCAAAAAAAGTTCAAAAAGAGTACTACAAAAAAGTCCATTGAAGTTTTATCGAAAAACTATAATTTTTTCCCATGACGTATAATTTCTAGTGAGGGGGGGGTCTGAATTATTTTTTTTGCTGCGCTTTTCGGGTATATTAATTTTTGAGTCGCCGCCTTTCTATCGAAGAAATTTTCTCGAGTCGATTGGGGGGGCAAGTGCCCCCCTTCAAAAAAAAATTTTTTTCGCTTTTCAAATCGAAAAGTTTTTTGATTACATTCAAATTAAATTTTAATATCTAATTAAATTCTCGTCTACCTTAAAATGATTGAAATTTCTTTAAAATTATTTGTCTTAAATCATTAGGAGAAGATTCGAATTCTTGAATAACTCTTGATATCCGATCCAAATTCATGGTTTATTTTGTCCACCAGTATATTCAGTTGAAAAAACCAGTGGACAGGGATACCATTTCCCAAATGAGCCAGGAGTCGAGTGAATCCAGAGAACCTTCAATACCAGCTAGTGAGATAAGGAGGCGACTATCGGACTTCTTCCATGAGGAAAAGAGAAAAAAGTTCACACACGATCCTGAAGATCCATCAGCGGCTGTGCTGAAAGAGCCTTGGGAGGTAGTTTTTGAAAATAGAACCAGTTCCACAAAGATTTTGTATTTTTCATATTTCAGGATAAGGAGCAGCGTATAAGGGAAAGCTCACCCTATGGATATTTGTCTTCTTGGAGGCTTCTGTCAGCGATCGTGAAATGCGGAGATGACTTGCGGCAGGAACTGATGGCTTCCCAGCTGTTGGAAACTTTTCAGAAAATCTGGGAAATGGAACATGTTCCACTTTGGTTACATCCATACAGGTAAGTGAGAAATAAAAAAAAAAATATTAAATACAGTAGACTTCAAATATTATGTAATGTCTAAATTTTTTAGTAAAATAATTTTTCTTTTGGAAAGTCTTTTCATTCCCTCGCCATTAGTTACCTGAAGTTTAAAATTTGGAAAATTTCAACCGATTTTCCCATATCAACATCAATATAGAAAAAGAAATGTTAGAATGGTATGGTAGGGCTACTCAAAGATTATGTGTGGTCAAATTTCGTTTTTTTTTATTGAGCCTGAAGTAAAAGAAGGTTTAACTTGTGTGAAAAAGTTTCAAATGGTTAAAAACTAGTATTTTTGGAAAAGGTTTGTGTTGAAAAATTACCGTTGTTCTTTAAGATTCTGCATCAAAATAAAAACTTGTTTTTATGATAATAAATCTACAGTTTGGCTTAAAAACTTGTTCAATTTGATTTTATCAAGTGGTCAACACTGGGTAAAATTGTGGCCTAGTACTAGTTCTTGTTGGTCAATCACTGGTGATTTATCACTGTTTTTACTCATATATTCTCTTAACTACATTGTACTGTTCTTTTCAAGATTGTACATATTAAAAATCCTAGACCTTGGTATATATTTTTAGTTTTCATGATATGTTAGTATCTATATTTTTTTTAAAGCACCCAATCGGTCAGATTGAGTCGCAGCTTTATTTATTTTCATATCTGAGATTACAATAATTGTGTACTATATAATGGAAATGGTACATAGAAATTTAAAAATAATAGTTTAAAAAAATGTACTATATAATTATTGAAACCATGCACCCTACGCTTTTTTTTAAATAAAATAAATTTTTTTCTTATTTTCTATTTTTTTAGTCTGGTTTTCTATAAAAGCGTGTTTTTTAGTTTTTAAACTATTATTTATTTTCAACTTTTAAGTTTAGTTTTCTATTAACGCATGTTTTTAGTTTTTCAAACTATTATTATTAAATTTGTTTAACCATTATTTTCCAATATTGGATAGAATCGGACCATAATCACAAAAACTCGCGGCCATTTTGGAGCCGCCATTTTGAATCTTTTAATTTTCACGAAAGAATCATAATATTCGACTCCAAAAACCCCCACATACCAATTTTGAATACAATCGGACTATAATCACAAAACTCGTCTACCATTTTGGAGCCGCCATCTTGAATTTTTCAATTTTGAAAAAAGAATCATAATCATCTCCGACCACGAAAACCCTCAGATACCAATTTTGAAGCGAATCGGGCCATAATCACAAAACTCTTACGCCATATTGGAGCCGCCATTTTTTTTTTCACACAAAAATTTCATAATGCATTGTCACCGAAATTATGTACACCTGCCAAATTTCAAATCATTCGGACGTCTGGAAGTGGGTCAAAATCGCGCCCAAAGGAATATGTATTATCAGACAATTATTAACTGGTATACATGGTTTCAGATTAATTTTTAATGGTATTAAATTTATTGGAAAAATAATAATATATTAACATAATAACAAATATTCAGACATTATTAATACATAAACACATATACAATTAAAAATTTATTAATATACTTCTAGAGACTCTATTTATAATTTTTCTGCCCTATGGATTTGTTTGTTCTATTTTCAGAAGAGATATAATTGTTTATTCTAGTTGGATATTTATGGTTAGGAAAGTGGATGTCTATTTCATTTTTGATATTTCATACACATATTTCAATTGATGGAAGTTCATTTTGATTTTCACTGTATAAAAGATCACCTGGAAAAAATTTATTTCTGCAAATGTTTTCGAATCACTTTGTAATTATAAAGATGAATTTGTTTTACTTCTCTACACCCTAGGATTCCATACAATCGTGATTGTACCAAGAGAAAAATATATCATGATTATCCACCTATATATCCAATTTGTTTAGTCCATTTAATTATTATTTTCTAACATTATTCCAAAACATTTGAAATCTCCATATTTTCGATTTGGTTGGTGATCAGTTTAGATTTAACACGTTGACTGCCAACTACGAGATAACTCGTAGTTGGGGTTCTTACCTAGGAGGCCAACTACGAGTTATCTCGTAGTTTCTTTGCTTGCCATATTCGTAGTATCAGTGTAAATATGGATAATGTGATGCGCTCTACTCTATATCTGATTCATTACTAACCAATTTTGACATATCCCTGTAGCAAAGCGACAGGTCGAAGCGTGTCAAAGTTGCTTCCACGAAGAGATTTCTGTTACATAAGCCAACTACAAGATAATTCATAGATTATTTAAAAAAAAAAACCTATAAGCTTTTAGATGAAAACTATAAACTATAATAAGGGTTTTTAATAATATAATATGATTAAATTGATTTGGCTTCTCAGACCGGAATCCTGAAAATCCTGTGGCAGTCAAAGACAGGGTCGTACCATAGAGAAACTAAAAATAAAGAGAGTTGTCAAACCTGCAGTAAAAGTTGGCACCACGTTTAGACAGTGGCGACATATCTCGCAACTGGCCGAACTAAATACAGTTGGTAGAACCGAATGAGATAAGGCGGGTTTTTCAAATGTGTTACTTTTATATGATTGATATGGTATATATTTTTATAAGTGATCGATTTGCCATTCTTCTATTCCATATGAATGGTTGTATCATATGAAATACAGGAATGGCAAATCGATCACTAATAAAATATATACAGTATCGATTAAGTAGAATCTGTTAGTTAGTTAGTGGTTAAAATAAAATTTCAAAGTAAATCTTTATTTCATGATATCAAGAACAAAATCAAAGATCTTATAAAACAAGAATAATAAGTTGAACACTATAAAAACACATTTTATTGTATCTAGGACAAGGTACAACTACAGACAAAACAATAAAACTCCGAAAAACAACAAAATTGAAAATATTCTTCAGTCTTATCATCAAATCAACCAAAATAAAAACAAATTACATTTACAACAAACCTTCAATAATTTTGTTCATTTATTAGCACAAAGGAGAACGAGTAGGTATACTTAACAAATACTCCAGTTTGATGATACTCTTCGTACTTCCTCAAATGGTGATGGAAAATGGAAACTGATGGACGGAAATAAATATCAGTTTGTGAAAAAATTTCTGCAACTGATGGATGGAAATAAGTATCAGTTTGTGAAAAGCAGCTTATATTTTACCTTGTGAAAAATATTTGAGGAATTTCAGCGTCAACTCGAATAACAAAACATTCCATTTTCGACGTTGGGTTCATAATTCAAGTCCATTAGTATAATTTCTATAATTAATTTTTCGATGACAATTAACAGTAGAATTATTCTGAAATTATTATGTGGTTTGTCATTTTCTGACAAATGTCAAAATTTGAAAATTATCATGTCAGTCGTCTGTTGATTGCGGGCAGCGCCTCCATGCGCGACTGGCCGTACCAAAAACTTGGTGGTCAAGATCGCCAATGTTTCAAACAGTCTCTTTATTTTTAATTTGTCTATGGGTCGTACTAAAAGTAAATTTTTCTATATGAATTCGGTACCGGATCAAAATTATAATTACACTAATGATGATATTTTGTTTCAGGATATTATGTTTGTCAGATGATAGCGGCCTTATAGAACCTATCCTGAACACGGTGTCCCTTCATCAGATCAAGAGGCATAGTGAGTTATCCTTGCTGCAATATTTCATCAAGGAATTTGGACCCATGACGTCCGAAGATTTTCTGACGGCTCAAAAAAATTTCGTGCAGAGTTGCGCAGCATATTGCCTGATTTGCTATCTCATACAAGTCAAAGATAGGTAATTTCTAATGTTTGTTGTTTTATGAATGTGTTTGTAATTTTTATGTCCCTTTCAAGGCATAACGGAAATATTTTACTCAAGAGCGACGGCCATCTGATACACATCGATTTCGGGTTCATCTTGTCTACTTCCCCTAAAAATCTTGGGTTCGAAAAGTCGCCTTTCAAGATGACGCCGGAGTTTGTGGAAATAATGGGAGGAGAGAATTCGGATATGTTTGAGTACTTCAAAATATTGATATTACAGGGTTTGATTGCTGCCAGGAAGCACCATGGAATGATAATCACTCTGGTAGAAATAATGAGATCAGGTAAGATCATTAGAACTTATCGAACTGTGATTTTTGGTATTATAATAATAATGATTAATTTCCCAAGAAACATATTAGTTTTTACTAATCTCTATATATATATAAAAATCAATTGCTGTTGGTTAGTCTCGCTAAAACTCAAAAACGGTTTGATTTAAATAATTTTTGTTTTGTTTGATCCAATGTACTGGGGTGGGTTAAAAACAAAAACAAAATTGGGAAAACCCAAAAGAACAGCTGAAAAATCGAAAAACGGACCTATTGTCTAACTGACTTGCTATCGTCTAACTGACGTTCTATCGTCTAACTGATGTGCTATACAAAACTGTCATTTATTTCATGCGGTTGTGCAAAAATCGTTTTTAATTGTTGTGGATTTTAAGAAAAGTCTTGGTTAAAGTTTGACTGTATTTATATTTATTATGCCTTGTCAGTATGGTTGATTCTTCAAACAATAAAGTATATTTTATTTGATTGAATAGGCTCTACTTTATGGCCATGGTTTATTTAAGCTCAATCAATATTACCTGGTTACCTAGATTATTTTGTGAACTTTCATATTCTTAGAACATGTTTGGGAAATAGTATGAAATCACTGTTTATCAAAGGCTAGATGGCTTTAACAAACTACCCGATGAACTCAAAACTAATATTTCACTTCAGATTTTCATAAACCATCTGAGAAAGCTGATTCATCCATCAAATTGATAGATCTAAATGTTTACATAAGTAAATAATGTTTTTGAATTACACTTCAAGCTTTTTTTATGTGTATCTATTTCCATATGCATTTTTAAATTTTGACTCTATTTTGTATCATTTTTTAGATGATGTTTATTGAGATATAAATGTGTATGTATGAGCAAATAGAATATTAGGACTTTTTCAATATTGATTTCATTCATTGGTGGATGGCTCTTCGACCTAAGCTAGATTAATTTAGAGTATTTATTTCTACAATTGGAAGTGTGTTAATTTTAGTAAATTTTGAAAATGTTGGTCATTGTATGATTTCATCTACAATTTGGGAAAAAAGGGGTGAGTTCTAAGAGTGTTTCAGTTATATTCAGCATTGAATTATTGCTAAAGTGTTTGCTCCACTGGAAAGGGTTAGATCAACATGTATATATCTCGAAAAAAGTATTCATGGTATTCCCTATGGAATATTTCAGTTTGTCTACTATTAAAGCACTTAAATAACAGACATAATAATAAAAAATTCTACTATACAGCAGTGTGGAGATAATATTCAATATCATTCTCAGTTGCCCCCGAATTTTCGTGAAAACTGTAAAGCCTACCCTGTAGAATACCGTTAATTCGTAAGAAATTCAGTTGATATGTAATACCAATTTGTAAATGGAATCTGTCTAGAGAAAAGAAGCCCTAATAACAGTCTTCAAGACATGATATCCGGAAGGAATTAATGAACGCCCACAGTGGTAATGATTAATTGAAAACTGCCATAAATTTGATAAAGCATTGACACCAATAACACTACAAACTAAAAACAATTTATGAGAATATTTAAATAATAAATATTGAAGTTTGCTGGGAGTAAAAGCACCGCCACGTATTGAAATAATAATTACCATAGGATTCTCGCATTAGAAGTGTTAGGCGATAAATGAATAAGTGCAGGGCAGATCACAAATCGACAATCACCCTTTGATTTTTATAAAACTGAGCATACAGAAACCATTTCCTAAAACACATTATGAACTTTTATTCGACACAGACGGTTATTAAATTTAATGTACCCACTCACATTTAGAGGGGTGCCATGTTTATTTTATTATAAGCGTTTGAAAGTATTTGAGAGATTAGGATGGTACACAAATTTAACAATCTACACATAAATTCTAACCGCATACAGGGTGGAGACTAAATAAGCTACTCAATTTGCCAAGGGAAATATAACCCTCTGCAGAATTCACTCTATAACTTCCTGTTACAACTTGGTAAGGACAAAAGAGTGGACACGACAAAACATTGTGGTAGCCATATAGGCATCATGTTCATGGCTGCATTAATTTCCATTTGATACGTTTTTTTGCAGGCTCTCAGCTACCCTGTTTCAAATCTGGAGCGTCTACTGTTCAAAATTTGAAAAATCGTTTCCATATGAATATGACTGAAGAGCAACTCACCCTCGAAGTCAACCAAATGGTAGAAGGCAGCATCCATTCTCTCTCTACCAAACTCTATGATGGTTTTCAGTATATTACTAACGGCATCCGTTAACTATGCTTCGGCGGTATAGGAGGTGATTATGTAATCATTGTGAATGTACAGTGCGTCATATTTTTCCTGGTCATTTGTAAATATTTGACCTAAATATTTTTATATTATAAAATGCTCAAAGTATACCTTTTTAATAAATTACGAGTAGTTTGAGGTTTGGTGGACAGTGTGAGTTGCGGGTGCGAGATTCGAACATTCTGAAGCACTTCACAGCCTATTAGTGAATTGAAATGTGTACATAAATTTTCAATACAAAGTGTATATTTTACTCATTAAGTGCATAAAAATACTCAAGTCAATTTTCATGATTGAAAAAGAGAAACATTCGAGGCCAAATAACGTGTATAAAGTGACGATTTTTTCTATGTATTCTGATAGTTTCAAATCATCAAAAATATATACATATATATTTATTTCTACATTTTTCATAGTTTTAGTATGATTTATATAGAAAGTCATTGTCATGTTTATCTGGTATAAGATTTATTGATATTACAAAAAATAATATAAGCATTCCAAAAAAAAGTAAATGAACTGTTTTTATTCGAAAGTGTTTGTGAAATTTATCAAAAATATATTTATTGAATTTCTTGCAGTTATACATTGGGTTTGTGATTGAAAATGGAAATTGTTTCAACGGACGTAAGCAAAAGCAGACTCTACAACATAAAACAAAAACTTCTGAAGATTTCTCGAAATAATAATATTAATATACCAATGAATCCACACATTTTGCTGTCAAAAAAAACTATGAGCATTTTTTCTCATATATTGTAAATTTAGAATTGCTGATAGGTGTAATAAAAATTTAAATTAAGCAATTAAAAAATTTAAAAAAATGGGGGGACTTTATAGTGTATGATATTTTTTTTTATTTCATATACAGGGTGTAACATAAGTACGTTAAAATATTCAAGTGACGTATTCCTGAGACAATTTCAAGAAAAAAAGTCCATATAAACTTGTGTCCGGAAATGCTTCGTTTCGGAGATACAGGGTGTTAAAATTGAATTTTTTTATTGGCTTTTTAAAAATAACTTTTGCAAAAAATAAGTTATTTGCAAGAAATTTGGTACCCGGGGTTTTTTTGACGTGGGAAATCATAATTTTGTATTAATTTTCATGTAACATCTAGAGGGCGCTGCGTACGCTGTCATTATTCATTTCAAATTGCCCTAACATTTTTGACAGTTAAAACTTTTGGTACTTTTCACGAGAAAACCTTATTCCCGCACCTTTTCCAAGTAAAAAAGGTACACTTCCTCAACAACGCTGGAGGTGATCGTTTTCGAGATATTTACAATTTTCTATATCGATGCATGTTACTTAGCTCCTAGGGCGCTAAGTGAAGTTGCTGAGAACATTACAAAAACTAAGTATGTGGTAGGTCTCGTCAAAATAAACTACTTTTTTCCTATGAAATGTTTATCGAAAAATTATTTGTTTTCTAGATACAAATTGTTGAAATTTTTCAAAACATGGTTGGTTTTTGTCATAAGTTATTTGCAACTGCAGTTATTTTCATCAAACTTTAAACACAGACTTCTTTCAAACTGAGCATTATCAAACTGCTTAATCAATCCAAATTAAAAAAAATTGTCAGGTTTAATTATTCAATTAGAAAGTGCTACATTTCGGAGTTTGTAAAAAAATAATTCGGAGAAGTACTATGTTATTTATTAGGCAATTAAACGTATAAAAATTGAACGAAACAACTATTACAACAACTGTTCAAAGTGACGACCCCCAACAGTAATACAAGCTTCTGCTCTCCTCATCAAAGAATTCCGCACCCGTTGAAAAATGCCGGGAGAGTTTCTTATCGTTTTGCAGCAAGCTATGATGCGATCTCTTAACATTTCCTCGTTTTCAATGGGGCTAGCATAAACTAGTGATATTAGGTGTCCCCAAAAGTAAAAATCGACGGGATTGAGGTCCGGTGTCCTCGGGGGCCAATGCTGAGTGCCTCCTCTTCCTATCCATCGTTGGGGATATGCTACGTCTAAGAAATTTCTTGCTATCAGACTAAAATGAGCAGGGGCTCCATTGTGCATAAACCAAGAGTGATTTCGGAGACTAATGGGAACATCTTCCATAAGCTGGGGAAGCTCGTGTTCCAAAAAATTTTGGTAAGCATCTCCATTCAAACGTAAGGGGAGAAAATAGGGCCCAATTAAATAATCCCCAATTATGCCTACCCATACATCAAAAGAGAATCTGTCTTGAAAATGAGTTTGCGTTATCGCATGTGGGTTATCTTCCGCCCAGATGTGGTTGCTATGGAAGTTCATGATACCATTTCTTGAAAAATTAGCCTCATCTGTGAAGAAGATTTTCGATAAAATTTGGGGATGTTGTTCGACTTTTCTTTGAAGCCATTGAGCAAATTCGATACGTGGTTGAAAATCACGTAGCGTAAGTGCCTGGACACGCTGAATATGATGAGGATATAATTGCTGTTCCTTCAAAATTCTGTAAACGGTCATGTGACTCACATTTAAAGTTTGACTAATTTTTCTTGTACTTGTCTCTAGATATTCACTAATTTCTTTGAGAACCGCCTCCTCCAATTCCACAATTCTTGTAGTCCGTGGCCGTCCTACTGCAGAATTTCTTTCAAAGCTTCCAGATTCGGTGAGTCGCCGGAAAAGATTCGCAAATGTCGCTGCACAAGGAGTGACGCGTTGGGGATACCTTTCCTGATAGATGCGTCTGGCCTCTGTTGAATTTCCGTCCGCCAAGCCGTATGCAAAAACCATATCAGCCATTTCAGCATTCGTAAAGTCGGGCATGGTACCAAAAAATCACTTTATAAACTCCAAACTGTGAATTTGTCAATGAATAGTTAAAAATGTGACAGCGAACTTCTATTTTTATAAACGAACGTTCATAGCCTACTCGATTTAATTAACTTAATTTGCAAGCGGAGAGTGACAAAAATTATTGAAATCAAATTTGGCTATACTGATTAAGCAGTTTGATAATGCTCAGTTTAGAAGAAGTCTGTGTGGGTATACTGCGTATAAAGTTTGATTGAAATAACTGCAGTTGCAAATAACTTATGAAAAAAACCAACCATGTTTTGAAAAATTTCAACAATCTGTAACTCGAAAACAAATCATTTTTCGATAAACATTTCATAGGAAAAAAGTTGTTTATTTTGACTAGACCTACCACATACTTAGTTTTTGTAATTTTCTCAGCAACTTCACTTAGCGCCGCCCTAGGAGCTAAGTAACATGCATCGATATAGAAAATTGTAAATATCTCGAAAACGATCACCTCCAGCATTGTTGAGGATGTGTACCTTTATTACTTGGAAAAGGTGTGGAAATAAGGTTTTTTCATGAAAAGTACCAAAAGTTAACTGTAAAAAATGTTAGGGCAATTTGAAATAAATAATGACAGTGTACGCAGCGCTCTCTAGATGTTACATGAAAATTAATACGAAATTATGATTTCCCACGTCAAAAAAACCCCGGGAACCAAATTTCGTGCAAATAACTTATTTTTTGCAAAAGTTATTTTTTAAAAACGAACAAAAAAATTCAATTTCAACACCCTGTATCTCCGAAACGAAGCATTTCCGGACACAAGTTTATATGGACTTTTTTTCTTAAAATTGTCTCAGGAATACGTCACTTGAATATTTTAACGTACTTATGCTACACCCTGTATATATTTTCTGAAATAACGGACCTGTTGTATTCACGGCTGTTTTGACTGCTTTTCTAATTCAGTCATTAAAAAATTATATTTCAAATTCAAAACGGCTTTTGAAAAAATAAATTCTAATGCTGAAATAGTTTTTGATTTATGTTGTAGTGTCCAAAGGGTGTACAAAGACCACTTCTCATTCCTTATGGAAAATCAGTTCTTGCGAAATTGATTCAAATTTTGGTATTTTATACTTCCTGATCAAGTGTCTTTCCTATGACCAACGGTTCGACGTACAGGCACTTCAAAGTTTTGTATTTTGCACTACCGTAATAGGCGACGCAAATATCTCCATTAAAAGAAAATAGCACGTATATATACATATTTAAAATATCGAAGGCGCACATAGCGAGGAAATAAATCCTCCTCCCCATGCGATTGTTCTGTCTGAACCGTTGTCTAGTGAAGGTGCGAAAGCCTGTTTGTTTCTCAACGGTGACGTGCCGGTTTAACAAGCTTCGTAGTTGTGTTATTCGTATGAAACCCATCTACAGGGTGTAATCTAACCTCTTGCACACCAGTGAATGACGAGTGTATAATGCCTTTTTATAACAAATTACAGCGGTTAAAAATCTGAAAAAAAAATATTAAAAATATATTTTGTTCTTTGTAAAATTTGACAATTTTGGGAAGCCCCGCTCTCCTAACCTCAGCTGTCTGGATCAGAACTGTAAGTTGACGCAATTGTCGATGCAATAAACATTTAAATAATGTGGAATGTTGAATTGATTGTGCGGTAAATGTACGAAAAGAGTACATTGCTTGCGATAGATATTCAATAGATAGATATTCAATTTCAAAGTGATGAAAACAAACGAACCTCGTTATATCCATACTGGTAGATAAAGTCAGAACTAGTAGATGAAGTCAGTACAGCTTTGAGGCACTTATCAAATCACGATTATCACAAAAGACACAGTATTGAATTGTTTTCAAAACAGTATCGGCCATCATTGTGACCTAGTGTGATTGAGAATAACATGTGAACACTGTTGCCAATTACTGTTTCCAAGATTCTCTGGTTCTTACAACTAAACGCCGAACAACTCTTCTGTGCGTATTTTGAAGAGTGGAAGATAAGAGAAATTACTCGTAGCATTTATAAATGAAGTAGTAAATTTCAATTCTGGTTGGTTTCTGGAGTCGGTAAATTCTGTCCATATCTAAAATGAGTAAACGCTTCGGGCGTTTTCGTACTAGAGATCATAATATAAATAATTGTTTTGTAAAATGGCATGTTTTTTAAATTATATCGCGATATTAAGGCTCCAAATTGACTTGACGAAATCTATAATTCCTTTTTTTTTTAGAATTGCATGATTTATTAGTGGTAAGCTTTGGCTTAAAAATGCGGTCGAAGAGTTTAACATACCTGCTACAGGTTTTTGTTTTGTTCATATAATTGAATTTGAAATAAGAAACATGGAATTATTTAATATTCATATACAATTATGAAGGATCCATTATATCATCGGCTGTGAATTAGATAACTTCTTCAATCCTGATAATCTAATCAGAAGTTTTAATCCTTGTATTAGTGGCACATAATTATCTAATTCATCGCCGATGATATAATAGTTTCTTATTTCGGATTCAATAATATGAGCAAATCACAAAACATAAACCTGTAGCAGGTATCTAAAACTCTTCGACTGCATTTTAAAGCCAAAGCTTACCACTTCAATTCTAAAAAAAAGGATTGTAGATATAATTCAAAAAATTTGCTATTTTAAAAAATTATTTATATTATGTTGATATCTCTAAACGCCCCAAGCTTTTACTAATTTTAGATATGCGCAGTATTTTCCCGACTCGATTAGCGACTCCAGAAACCAACCAGAATTGAAATTTACTACTTTATTCATAAATGCGACGAGTGATTTCTCTTGTCTTCCACTCTTCAAAATACGCACGGAACAGTTCGGTGTTTAGTTGTAAGAACCAGAGAATCTTGGAAACAGTAGTTGGCACATGTTATTCTCAATCAGACTAGGTCACAATGATGGCCGATACTTTTTTGAAAACAATTCAATACCATGTCTTTTGTGTGTTTTTGTGATTTGATAAGTGCCTCAAAGCTGTATTGTCCGCATCCACTAGTTCTGACTTTATCTACCAGTTTGGATATAACGAGGTTCGTTTGTTTTCATCACTTTAAAATTGAATATCTGTCGCAAGCAACGTACTCTTTTTGTACATTTACCGCACAATCAATTCAACATTCCATATTATTTAAATGTTTATTGCATCGGCAATTGCGTTAACTTATAGCTGAGGTTAGGCAAGCGGTGCTTTCCAAAATTTTGTCGAATTTTACAAAAAATAAAACATGTTTTCAGTATTTTTTTTTTCGGATTTCAAACCACTGTAATTTTTTATAAAATGGCATTATACACTCATCATTCACGGGTGTGCAAGAGGTTAGTACACCCTGTATATTCTCACCCGGCACGACCACTGACGCTATTGGGATTTCGCCCGGCTGATACAATAAGATGAACAAATCTGCTCTCCAACATTTCAGTTTTTTGACATGTACTTCAGGATTGTGTCAAAATGTATTGACACAATCCTGGAGTACATGTTGAAAAACTTCATTTCATGAAATGAAATGTTTAAACAACGAGTCTCCCATTTGAAGGCGTACTTATACTGAAGCAAACAATGGAATAGCCAGCAATGATATCTCGGTTGTTATTAAACTTCAATTGGAATATTTTTTTGTAAAATCACTTATTTTTAAGTTCTTAAAAAAAATATGCTTCACCTTTGAGAACACTGTATAGTAGAGTGCCTGATAAGGTTATTCGTTGGTAGGTTAGGTTCTTTTCTTTCCTTCCAGTGCGACTTTCTCAGATCTAATGTGGCTCGATCCTATTTGAATTAGAGTTCACCTTCAAGTCCCGCGCTTCTGACGAAGTCGATGATGACGCTCGGTGATACCTTTTCCAGATCTAGCTCTAGCTGCCCATAATCCAAACGGTAAAATCTTGTTCGTTCTAGACCCTTGCATCTGCACAAGATCTGCTCTGCTCTGCTGTTTCTTCCTCGTCTGGCAAAAAAGACACTCTGCACTCTCTGCAAGTCCGATGCTTTCTCAGTCTACAGTGACCTGTCAGTAGTCCTGTTATGATCCTCAGGTTTTTCCTATTCACTACTAACGCCGCTGCTGTTCTTCTTTTCGAAGGGTTTGGTATAAATGTCTTCGAGTGGACTTGTCCCACTGTTTCATACCATTACTCCCGTTTTTTTTTCGCTCGTTCCAGTCTTTGGTTATGCTCTTTGATATTCTGAAGGGCTCTGGTCCTATGAACTCTTGCATAGTGCCTTCTTTTGCCAGAAGGTCGACTTTCTCGTTTCCTTCAAAGCCTTTATGTCCATAGCACAGTTATTCTGTTGTCCCTGCCTCTGCTTTGAAGGGCTTTCACCCAGTTACATACTAGTCTGGATTCTATCCGAATTGATGCGTGCTGCTTGGCTGTCGTCTTTCAAAACTCTCCAAAGCCATATTTTCTCGATTTAGTATTATGAAATAAATTAAGCTACGATTTTATCAGCTATGTCCTTTCTTATAGAGTTATTATATTGGATGCTCTCCATTATTATTTTTTTGGCTTTTGCTTCCTATTAGGCGCATTTAGCCATGATAATGGATGCTTTAAAATTAATCAATGTTTTAGATTTTATTTTGAAATACTGTTTTTTTTTCCAAAATAATTGGTAGTTGACGTTTTCCCACTTTCTTTTGAAATATTTCACAAAAATTAAGCATCATTACACACACACTACCTAAAAAACTATCAGTTTCTTAAACACAACTCAAATACTAGACAAAACTAACAACTGAAACAATTTGAACTACAAATTGCAATATACGATCAATATGTCAAATTTTCAAATAACAATTTTATCACAGAAATATGCAATGTTGACAGAAAAGAAAATAAATTCATACGTTTGAAGTTTGACATTCAGCTTGGACGCCAACATCAACTCCATTCGTTGTCCCCCAAATATTCTAAACAAAATCGAATCCGTAAATAAACCACGGTTATTAGACATATTATCTAACACAAATGATGAGAATATTTCCCGAATCACATTTAAAACTGAATAATACTATAAGAGTTCATATTATATTTGAATTTTCAACGGGAAAGTTACAACAATTCTCATTCCAAAATAGGAGGAATCGTTTCAAAGATTCATTAATTCATAATAATTATTCACTGCTCTTGAACTCACTCGAAAACCTATTATATATATATTTATAAATTTTTCACTATGAAATAAACTATTTCTGTATCTGGAACCAATTTTGACTAAAAAAAACATTTCCTCCAGGAATCGAACCCAAGCCTTTCACATGATAGAATAATTTTCTAACCACTAGACCACCACAATCTTTCTCGATTTTCTGAGAATACTGCAGTTGAATCATTTGCCGAGGCTCATTTAACGGTCTGAAAAAGGTATATTTTAACACGTTGACGGACAGTAGAAACAAGTGAAATTCGAAAATTGACACTATATGTTTTTGTAATTTTTAGAATATTAGAAGTATAGTTTTACTCTTTCTGCTTAAATACACTTAATTTTGATTAATTCAGCACCTTTAATTAGGTTGCTACAACCGCATGAGCGGACTCTAGACACTATGTAAAATCAATCATAAACAAATACTTACTTATTATTTTATATTATTATTTATTGTATATTATTTATATATTTATTATTTACATTATTGTTTTTATATTTCAAATGTAATATCATAAAAAACAAAAAGTAAACAGTATAACCATAAATATCGCTAAATGTAGCAAAAAATGCTAAATTTTAATTTTTTTTTCTATTTAAAGTGTAAAATCAATCATAAACAAATACTTACTTATTATTTTATATTATTATTTATTGTATATTATTTATATATTTATTATTTACATTATTGTTTTTATATTTCAAATGTAATATCATAAAAAACAAAAAGTAAACAGTATAACCATAAATATCGCTAAATGTAGCAAAAAATGCTAAATTTTAATTTTTTTATTTCTATTTAAAGTGTAAAATCAATCATAAACAAATACTTACCAGTATAAACAAAAAATATCGTTAAATGTATCAATAGCAACTGTAAATTGAAGAGAAAACAAGATCGACTACTCCGCTTCACAACCACGCATACTCAATGTGTTAACCTTGCATACTAAATTTTTTTTCGAAAACATGACACTAGGCTTCTACTTGTACGCTGGTAAATGCACATTTGTGCTGCTACAGCCGCAGTGTCTAAAAACGACCATTTCGTATTGGACGGCTATTGTTGTCATGTCACATAGTGAACTTGAACTTGACGGCTATAGACGCAACTGTCCGTCAACGTGTTAATATCAAATCACTGTATGTAGTGAGCTCAACATCCGTTATTTAATCAATTTTGCATTTCCTGTTTCCTTATAGAAATTGAATGCATTGACATATAATTTATCACGAAACAATCGCGAATCTAGTGTGCATTTATCGGGGGTAAATACATAAGAGATAATTTTTTTAACGATAAATACATGTTTAATTGTATAAAAGTTTTATTGTCATGGCAAACAATCGAGAATCAAGGGAGTGACAAAATCGCGAGAGCTTGCTCGAGCGATTTTTTCTACTTTCCTTGAATCGAGATTTTTTGCCAAATGACAATAAAATTTGAATACGATTTGAAATGTATTTATCTATAAAAAAATGTATCGAATGTATTTTAGGGAGATTAATACACAACTACATTATAAAGACAATTTAGTTTGAAATAGAAAATTCAATTGAGAAGTAAGAATTTCAAATTAACAATAAACATTTCAAATTAATAGAAAACATATTAAAATATTCACAAATTATTTAGAGTTTGACTGATCTTCAGTAACATACATATTATGAACATTGAAAGTGCAATAGTTGTATGTTATATTATGACCAGTTTTTTTTTATATTATTAATGTTTTCCGTATTAGAAATTTCTTGTCGTTTTGATCCCAGAAGGTTTCAGGTTCTTGATTAAATTAGCATGATGTTCCTCGTCTAACTGTAAATAGGGGCCTAATGAGTTAACTTTTGCATGACCAGTCATTTTGATGAGCTGTTCTTCCGGGACACCTGACTTAGCATGATTTGATACAGCACTTGATCGATTTGAGTGATTTGTGATCTTGTTTGTAACAGTATCAAGCCCTATTCTTTCCGCAGGTTGTTTGGTCCATTTTCCAATCTCATTTATCCCAATAGGCATATTGTTGTACCATCCAGAATTGGTTCTATTCCAGTAAGGATTTACAGTCAGAAATAGACGGTCTGACGTAATTCTAGTAGTGCGTTTAGACTTAAGTTTTTTAAATAACCTCACCGGGCACACATGAAGATTATTGTGATTAGGCACTAACCACTTACTGTCTGATAATTTTTGAACTCCACCCTGGCATGTTTTGGAAAAAATCGGGTTGTATTCAATTCTTCCAGTTGGGTTACCATTCGATTTCTTTTCCTCTTTGAAAAAGTGCACTTTGCATCTTGCTGCTTCTCCCCCTCTCCAGGCTAGTTCGATTGCCATTATATAATAAAGCTTATTTTGAAGTCCTTCTGGACAATCTTCATTCCACACATTCATTATCTCATATATTTCTTCCTTACTTAGAGTAGTTAACTTTGCTTTCTCTTGTTGGGAATAGACTGAATCTGCTTTCGTTTCGCATTTTTTACATCCTTTGCTTCTTTGAATTCAATGTCTTCAAACGGATTAAATGTTCGGGCGTACTGTTTATAGTATTTTTCTTGATGAAGTTTTGCAGTAACATTCCACATAGTCTTTATAACGCATTCTTTATAATCTTTACCATCAGCTCTCTTCATATTAAAAGCCCAATCTTTCATGACTAATCCAAGCTCTTGATTTGAAGTAGTTTCTATAAGTTCATAATGTTTCTCTTTTGAAAATATTTCAAACTGTTTCCATATTGACTTTTGGTTATTTACTGTACTTTACGGAATAACATTCTGTACAGTTTTTTCGATATTTTCTAAAGATTCTTGACCAAATCTTGCCATTTTAAACGACATTGTATTGAGAAAACTCGAAAATAATCTGACAGTGACAGTTGTCAAAGTATAGAATTGTGAATATATAGTATAGTTGATCAAAAGCAAGGTGCATATTTATTGGGAAAGTTAGGTAGCTTTTTATCATTAAAAATGACTGTTAATTGGTCGATTTTAAGAAATTGAAGAAAATTCATTGGTTCTTAGAATAGGCGTGTATTAATCAGTATAAAACAGCGAGAAGACATTTATTACTATAAAACTGATCTGATTGGTTCTCTGTATGAAATTTCCGCCATTTGATTGGTTCAAAAATAATGAGGGAAATAGTTGTGATAAAACAAAAAATTTGTCAGACATGGTACTTTTTTATTGGTTCATAATATCATGAGTGAAATAGTTACTTTGCCACAGCTGCCTGAATGCGTAAGCTGCTAGAGCTTTTTTTATGACAGATTTCTTTGTTGTCAATGTCTAACTGATGACCCTATCTAGTGAGCTTTGTTCTTTCCTTATTATTTACTCAGTTTTTTTTTAAGGCAAGTTTGCTCGGGACATGGACTCATACCAGTCACTTTGCGGCTCGTAGTTAAGTAAGATTAATGGAACTCCTGAAATGTACAAAAAACTTGCCTATATGAAATCTAAATTTTTTCCGGTAAATATCTAGTTACATCACACATGCACTCTGAATATGGGGAAAATTTTCCAATAGTTGTATTATATACAAGAAAATGTAAGAAATACAAAACTTTGTTACATCCCATAGATCGAACGGTTGGTTCAGAAAGTTGAGACTATTGACTGTTTCCTTTGGGAAATAATATCACATAATACCTTAATTCTAGCCGAATTCAATTTTCCAAAAGGAATATGCGAAGTTCATTGGGATATTTCTCAAGAATAGAAACGAATAAACTTCAAATTAGAGCTCTCAATTTTGTTACCTACTCAATGACTTGTCATTGAATTTAAGAAAATGGAAAGTGTTGGCAAATATTACAATTATTTGTACTTCTTTTCTAGTGTCATATTGGGTTCAATATCAGAGGTAGTATAATAAAGAAAGATATTTTCTTGCCATGTTATATTTTTCAAGATAAAAAAATGAAAATTCAAGTTAACACAGAGATTCTCCACTGTGCTCCGATATAAAAAAAGTTGAAATAATTGTAATTCTATTTGAATGACAAAGAGGAGGCACCAATGAGACAGTTTTGAATTTAGAAGAAGACAAACTTTATTGTACAGACATCTCTCATTATGGATGAATGACTGTATATTCATGTAATCAATAAAATTAGCTGAATTTTAGATAATAAGGAATAACAGTGTTGTCCATCCATTTTCTAAAAAAATGCTAAATAAAATGAAGGGAAATGATTCAGATTGATTGCTATTGATCATGTGGAGAATTACAGGCTTCCACAAATGTTTTTCTTGTCTTCACAAAGTTTTTTTTTTCGATATATGCCTCCGGAACAGTGAGGAGGGAAAATCCCGAATCATCAGTCACTAGATTTTCACTCGACTTTTTTAAAAGCATACCAAAATTTTTTTTTCAAAAAAAAATTAACTGATTCTCTTAATTTAACAGAATCCTCGCAAATAGACTGGAATTCAGCCCTATAAGAATATTTTTCGAAATGTAAATTATTTGCAGTTTCTGAAAAAAAAACACCATGAAAATTACTTATAATTTCTTGATGTTCTTCTGTTCTTCATTCTGAATGATTTCCTGTTGTTTGAATAGTTGTAATAAAAAAAGTATATATGACTGAATATGGGGTTTTTAGCTGTCGCTCGCTAGGAAATGAAATTATCAAATATATTTTGACAAAAATCTTCTGATTGTAGTGAGCGATTGATGAATAACTCCTTAGATTGAACTTGCAAAAAGACTGATGTCACAGTAGACTTTTTGCAGTTTTTGATCATTTTGAGTACTCATTTGGTTATGTTGCTAGAATTCAAAGTTGTTGGTTTGTATGCTTTTTCAGTAAATACATTTCATTACATTTTTCAGTCTAAGGTCTATGTTTTATTGAGAGATTTTAATATACAATTGTATTTTATTATTAATGAATTGTATTTAATAAAAATAAATGATTATTTATCATTTCTGTTCTACTTCTGTTCTACTGACCAAACAAGTATTTATCATTTCTAACAACTCGGAAAATTATATAGGACTAGCTGGTACATGCAACTTAGCCCGCGTAGTTTTTTTTTCTTTGTTCTATCTAGTTTATGCCTGTGACTTTGCCCGCTTCCTGTTTTCCGTTATCTCGTTTTCCATTATCTCTTTATCACATTTCCCGTTAGAGCTGGTATTCAGGACTTAGTCCGCGTGGAATTATTTTGTGCTTTTTAGTACTTAAGTGCGCCTTAATTTATGCATTTTTGCTAACGCATCATTATTATGAGGTCTTTTTTTCCTGTAAGTTATGAGCTATCTAGTACTTCAATGAGAAGACCATATAAAGATTAACTCATCCGCCATCTTGGAGTTGCCATCTTCAATGTATGAATTTTAACTAAAAATCAATAATCTTCGACTAAATTCATAATCTCCGACCCCAAAAACCCCGACATACCAATTTTGAATCGAACTGGGACATAATTACAAAACTCGTCCGCCATCTTAAATTTGTGAATTTTGTTATAAAAAATTCAGTCTCCGACCCCGAAAACCCCCACATACCAATTTTGAATAGAATCAGACCATAAACACAGAGATCATCGGCCATCTTGGAGCCACCATTTTGATTTTATTAATTTTGAAGAAAAATTCATAATCTTCGACCCTGAAAACCCCCACATACCAATTTTGAATCGAATCGAACCATAAACATAAATCTCGTCCGTCATCTTGGAGCGCCATTTTGTTTTTTCTCTAACAAATATTCTATGAGCCGCTATTCCAATTTTATAAATTTTGACAAAAAATTCATAATTACTGATTCCGAAAACCCCCACATAAAATTTTTGAATCGAATTGGTCCATAATCACAAAACTTGTCTGCATCTTAAATTTTTGGATTTTGACAAAAAATTCACAATCTCCATCGCCGAAAACCCCCCACATACCAATTTTAAATCGAATCGTACCATAATCACAAAACTCGTCCGCCATCTTGGAGCCGCCATTTATAATGCATTGTCATCGGAATTATGAAGACCTGCCAAATTTCAGCTCAATCTAATTTCAAGTGCTCCAAAAATGGATTACAAATTTTGAACTGGAAAGAATGACAAAATGACATACGAACGAAGCAAGTTAAATAAAAGCTTGTAATGTAGAGTTGGTTCAAAATCTCGTGTCATGTGGCCTTGAATGCCCAGATGACCTAAACATATCGGATGACAAATCTACTATCCCAATTAAAAACATCCAACACCACAGGAAATTTGCTGTTGCACAGGTGGTTATAATTATTGTTCTGTTTCATTTTCATCAGTTGTTTGTTAAATAAATATTATTTTGCAAGATTCTACCAGTGAATTTCACACCGCTCACCTCACTGCTAGTGATTGAGAGATCTGCTGATTTTAAGATTTATTCTGTCGCTTTTGCTACGCCTTCGCGCGTGTCGCATGCCATGAGGTTTTGAAATACCGAAAGAACATAAATGCAAGTCGCCTATTTAGAGAACGTTAGGTTCATTTTAATCTTGGGGATTTCTAGTCAATGGTCACCTGCCTACTTCAATACTAGAAGAAAAAATGACCTACCAGAATTTACAGTCACTGTGATATATGAAGTTTTTACTTATTGTTGTTGCATGTATCTCCCATAACTTTCTTTCTATAATAATATATTCCTGAAAGTGACATATTCCTACTATGCACTTAATTTCATCCATGTGATTTCGGTTTATGGTCCTTATATTTCCATCTTTAAAAATAGTATTAAACATAAAGAATTTATACTAAAGGTGAATTCATAGGCAAGCTTTCGATTTCCGCGGGGAGCTTAAATATTAAGCGTGTTCTTTCATAAGTGACTTTTTAATTTATATGAACTTTTTCTGCAAATGAAGTTCACTTATGGCTTATACTTTCAAAAGCGACATATAGTTCAATTTTATATTATTACTCAATGGGAAACATAGAAATTTATGGGTGACGAGAATTAATGAGGAAGAAGCCAGAAGAGGTCATATTGAGCAAAAACCTGATGGTAGAAATGCAGTTGTATGATACCCATAGTTAATAAAAATGTCTTTAGGGTAGAGATCATGCAGTTGATAATAATAATATTTAATAATATAGAACACCAAACAATATTACATTACATTATTATGTTCTATATCCAATGAGCTGCACTATAGAATATAACAAACTGTGTGTGCAGTAACTCCTATCTTAATGAATATATTATCTATATCTAGGTATATTGAAAATGATGACGTACTTTGAGAGATATTCTCCAGTATGTACAAAAATCTCTCAAGCATTATATATTTAACACGTTGGCTGCCACGGCAATTTTCAGAATTCCGGTCTAAAAAGCCAATTTCATTTAATCATTTTATATTATTAAAAACTCTAATTATATTACATAGTAATTATCAAGAAGCATATAAAATGTATTTAAAAAAGTCTTAAATGATCTCGTAGTTGGCTTATGTAACAGAAATATCTTCAGGAAGCCAACTACGAAGTTAATTGCACTCCAGACACGTTTAGACCTGTCGCTTCGCTAAAGCTGAATCAGATATATGCGTCCATATTCGTCAGTAGTATATATCACACCTCTAAGAAAGACTATTAGATGGCCTAAAAAGGTTTCACTACATATTATAGAGATATATTTACACAATGCGCACAAAATTTTTCAAAAAGTAACTTCTTCTAAAATAAAACTGATAAAGTTTAGAGAAGAATTTGTTGTCGCGTTGATTGGAGAAGAGATTCAACCAGTTTCGAAAAAGATAAGATTGCAAGAGCTTCATTATTTAGAGAGTCTGCCACCTACCGAAAAAAAACAACGTCCGACAAAGCCATGTCGTATATGTACCCAAGCAAAAAAACGCCGAGAAACGCGTTATTTTTGTCCGACCTGTGAAGAGAAGCCAGCCCTTTGTGTGGAAGATTGTTTTAAAAAGTTTCACAAACAATAAAAATATTTTTTTACTTTTTGATTTATTATTAATAAAATTTCTGTTCATGTAGCCTGCATTGATTTTTTGTTCTCTTCCCAGAAGCCATCTATTCCATATTAACTGATACAAATACTTGTCTTCAAGTCTCAAGATTGATTCAATCAACTTTATATGACACTATTTTCTTTAATTCTGGTTACTGTGATAATGTATGTTTTTTTTGTTTTAAATGTAATGTCACTGTGATTGTTATTCTTGAAAATAAAGCCCTGTTCTATTCTATTCTATTAGCACTGATATGCTACGAGTTTCATCGTAGCTGCGCAAAAATGGTAAGTAAACATAGTACGAGATAACTCGTAGTCGGCGTCCTAGCAAAGAACGCAATCTACGAGTTATCTCGTAGTTGGCATTCAACGTGTTAAATTTAAATTGTGCTTACCTTAAGCTAACTATAAATTTGAAAAATTGTTATACTAAGTCTAAATCCGAATTAGAAGGAAATTAAAGCTATATTTGATCAAATTAAACTCAGCGAAAATTAAACTTAAACCCGCTTTCTTTAATCCACATATCAATCTTGAGCTTATTTCTTTTGTATGTTTGTATTTTCAATTGCAGGGGCAAGGCATTAAAAGCCTTTGGACCAGTAAAATTTATGTGCTTTTGCATGGCTAAGTGCTTGACAGAGGGAAGTAGTACATTTTGTTGAGATGCATTTCTCGTGTTTAATTGATGCTTCAATTCTAATTTATAGTAAGGCCTTTTGAGCATAAACCTGATTATTGATTTAATATGTAGTTGTTCCAATGTAAGAAAATTATAGTTTTTAAACAAGATTTCGGTTGAAAATAGCTTTTTTTTTAAATACATTACTTTAATCACATATTTCTGTACTACAAACAAAGGTTCCAATACTGTCTTACAGGCACTTCCCCAGACCACTAGGCCATAGTTTATCACCGACTCAACAAGAGAGTAATAAACCATTCTAAGAATCTTTCCTTGTAGCACATTTCTTAGTTCATAAAATTTATATATGAGTTTTCTTATTTTACCTACTACATACAAAACATGTGTTTTCCAAGTTGAATTTTCATCAACAAATACTCCCAAGTATTTAAGAGATTGCGTTCTTTCTACCTAGTGTTTGCATTTACGGTCATTTACAGTCCTAGTACAACCTGAGTCATGAATTTTTAAGTTTGTGAACATCGGCAAATTTACCCGAGTAAAGCCGAAGGCTATAAACTTTGTTTTTTTGCACATTTAGTGACAATAGACTGTAGTCCAACCATTCTTTTATTTTTGTTATCGCAGTTTCTGCTTCACTCAGAGTAGCTTCCCAAGTTTCTCCACTCACAATTACTGCAGTGTCAGCCCCAAAACAGAAAACGCTCCCTGTGTCAAGTAGAGAGATATATCATTAATATACAGGTTGAACAAAAGGGACCAAGTTACTGTACCCTGTGGCACACCAAATCCCAACTCTAGAGGATCGCTTAGACTACTGTTTATTCTTACACGTTGGGTTCTATTCGTCAGGTATGATTTAAACAAATCATTTGCTACTCCTCTAATGCCCATATTGTTTAATCTGTGGAGTAGGATTTCGTGTGCCACTGTGTCGAAAGCCTTGGCTAGATCTAGAAATATTCCTATAACCTTTTTACCATTTTCACCATAGTCCAAACTACTAAGTATTTTTTCTGTAACTTTACTTAGCGCATCTTCTGTGCTGGTTTCCTCTTTAAATCCATATTGATTATCAGATAAAATAGCATGTTTATTAAGGAACTCAGCCAGTTTAAACTGAATGCATTTCTCTACCAATTTGCTAATAGTACTTATTAAGGCTATTGGTCTATAATTTGTTGTTAAGAAGGGAAACATTCTCAATTGAATATTGATAGAAAGATTTTATGAACATCCTGTTTATATTTTCAACAAATCAATTGTTGTTAAGCTTCTCACTAGAAATTTTACATGTGGTACAAGAGCCAATACCACCTTCAACGAGACTAGTTCTCACTTTGAGGAGGGTATAATACAATAACTTAACAACAATTTTATTTTCATTATGTTTATGATTACAATTACTGATTAGAACCCTATAAAACACAAAAAACAGAAAACGACAAAATCAGTCCTATTTTTCATTAAAAATTGAAAAGGTTTTGACTTTCGGATTACTGACCTTGAAAAGCGCTTTCTATTTCAACAGCCAATCGGACATCAATACGCGATAAGCGAAAAGCTTGCATATGAATCCAACTTGAGAATAGAGTATTGGGAATTCAAAATTAGATGCCAGCGCCAGAGTGGCAAAAATTCAAACCAGACATACTTACATTGTTTTGTCTGTTTTCTCAGAGGTTATACACTTGTGTTCGGAGTTTTTCTGAAAATATTTCCATTTGGTATAATTTTCCAGTTTTTTTGTGTAGTGTTATTCATTTCAAGACTCTAGTGAAGTGGTGTTTTTAAATCTTAAGACAATATCATTTGCGAAAACTCTCTTTGAAGGAGACAAAGTATGCTCTAAATTGCTTGCAAAAAAAATATTTCTCGAAGTTTCTGGACAGCTTGGTGAAGACATCGGGAATTATTTTGAAGAAATGTTACACATTATTATTTATGAATGTTCGAATTGAAAATAAAACTAACAAAAACAGTGTTTTTAATTTCATTTAAAACAAACAAGATGGTGTGAAAATGTGTCCTTATCACCTAGATACACATATATAGTCACTCTTTTTCCATACTGTATGAATAATCTTCAGTATGTCGAATAATATCTCTTTTTTCTCTTCTTAAGTCTTTTTTTTTCTTCTCGACTCTCTTCTAAGGTTCTCTTTTTCACTTTTTTTCTTGGCCACACACGATACAGGAAGGAACTGTATTCTTCTTCAAGAGCCCGTCGTCTGTCTATAGACTCACTCAATCCTAGATTAGTCTGCACCAGTAGGTTACATTCATTTTTTCACGGAAAATGATAAAAACTCATTCTAGTACAACGGGATCGTTTTGTCCAAGAGTCACATTGAGGTACACAACAATAATGATTTGAACTAGAATCACTAATTTTTTCACTCGAGGACGTACAATAGTCAACAGAATATTCACCAGGTAAACCAGAATTTCATTAAATGTCAACAATCACAAGAGATTCGACAAGTTTCAAGTGTACAATGGCTAAAATCATATAAACATTAATGTTTCGAAAAGTAGATAATGTGTCCTTAACACCTAGATATACATATATAGTCGCTCTTTTTCCATACTGTATGTATAATTTTCGGTATGTTGAATAATATCTATTTTTTCTCTTCTTAACTCTTTTTTCTTTCCTCACAACTCTCTTTGAAGGTTCTCTTTTTCACTTTTATCTTGGCCACAGACGATACAGGAGGATTTTGGGAAGGGACTGGATTCTTCTTCAAGAGCCCATCGTCTGTCTATAAACTCGTTCTATCCTAGATTAGTCTGCACCAGAACGTTACGTTCATTTTCTCATGAAAAATGATGAAAACTTATTCCAGTACAACGGGGTCGTTTTGCCCAAGAGTCACATTGAGGTACACAACAATAATGATTTGAACTTGAATTACTCATTTTTTCACTCGAGGACAAACAATAGTCAACAGGTAAACAAGAATTTCATTAAATGTCAATAATCACAAGAGATTCGACAAGTTTTAGGTATACAATGGCTATAATCATATTCATATTATAAACATTAATGTTTGGAAAAGTAAACAATGTAAGTATGTATAGTTTCCAAAATCGACATCAGAGGGAGTATCCCTTATTTAAAATTCCCAATTCTACGCCGCTGCCTTTTTATCATCACTCGATCTAGGCTTGCCAACCAAAAGTTTCCAGGAGGTAGAGCTCATCCAGTATTGAAACGACCACTTTGGCCTTCCCCCACTAAACAACCAATTTTTATCGAAGATACCCGAACCATTGTCTAACTATGGCTATTAATAGAAATTCCATAGGCGTACCAAATTATTTGGTATAGGCGATTCACGAGACGTAGAGAACTTACACTCCTATAACTTTCCTAACACTCCTATTTCTTTTCCCGCTACTGAATAGTACTTACCACTGGGCATGTTGGCAAGGTAACGAGTAAACTATTGCAAAGTTGAATAAATAACTGCACTACCTATTTATTAATTAAACAAACCTAACCTTTCAAACGCTGCATGCCATGACACTGGTGAAGATTCGCCGTAGCACAGCAAATCGTGTCCACTCGTGTTTTCCCCCTCTCTACCTACCAAACGGTCGTTTCCATACTGGATGAGCTCTACCGAAAAATGGCTCTAGAATCTGACGGATGTTTGTTCACGGAAAATCCGACAGATGGCTTCTTCGGAAAATTCCTAATAGTTCAAGAAACTACCACCACTATCGTTCTAGTAGCTCTCTCTGCTTATAGTATAGGAACTCCATAATTTTGACATCGAGATACGAACGGTCTTTGACCAATGGAAACGGCTCTTACTCCCCCTAAAGGTGAAATTAGAAAGGAACTTGTGTACATTTTACAATGTTGCCAAGTTAATTTGAATTTCAAATCGAGTACAGAGCGAACAGCGACTAAAGCGGAAAGGTGTTCACTGCAAGTTCAAATGACAGCTTTGAGCTTTACTGTTTGGCTTCAATAGGGGAGTGCCACACAAGTTGTCAACTTAAAAAAAACATTCAAAAGTTCTGCCTCTCCAATGGCAATTGTTTGACTTTGGTTGTATAGAAAATCATCAAGTTGATATACCAATTCAATAACTTTTGGTCATGAAGCGCTTATAAATTTCCAGTTCAAATGTGTCATTCATAGACATTTTATGTCTTAATATGTGAACAGTTGGTAGCACAAACAATATTCTGGGAAAAAATATTGACAGATAATAATAATAACCATTTATTTCCCAAGAAACGTACAATTTTATGGAAGGGAAAATATAAATACCAAATAACAAGAAAGTTAAACACTAAGTACTCCAGAAAGTATAGAAGAATAATATAAATGATTATGCACGAATCAGATTGGAACAGGCACCAACACTCGAGATATTATAAAGGCAAAATTCCCTATTAATATAACTAAAAAAATATGAACACTTTGGGACTAGAAATAAATGATCCAGCATATTCAGTTTGTGATTCTCTATATAACCCTGATGAAATTATTACAATTGGAGAGGCAGAAGTTTTTGAAGTTGGCAACTTGTGCGGCACTCCCCTAAGTTGGCAACTTGTGCGGCACTCCCCTATTTATTGTTGTATCGACAATATAAATGCCGTTTTTGATCATGTTCAATTATAAAATATGTTTTAATAATAATTCACAACCCACCTGATGACTAGCATATGGTTCATTTTATAAAAAATTTAAATTTTCACCGAGTTGGTTGTATGAAATATTTTTCGCACCTGGCAACACTGCTTACAGCTACTGTTTTCTGATTGGCCACTAAATGAGAGAACTTTTCTTTCAATTATTCAGTGGCCAACCAGAGAACAGTAGGCTGTAAGCTTAAAGCTGTCATGTGAACTCGGCATAGGTTTTTTTTCGTTGGTTATGTTTTGAAAAAACAGAACCAGCTGTTTTATATTTTTTTAGATTTTTCGTTTTGTATACTGTGGCATTTCAAATGGAAACCGAAGATGAATTTTTGCACATTTACTTCACCCACGTTTCCCAATTGTGTTATGAAAAAGCTAAGGAACATATAGTAAATGTTTCTGACTTTAATGTGAACAAATCCTTTCATTCACAACTTTACAGGAAAAAGAGAAGGAGCCAAAAGGAGCTGCAACACTTTGGGGTATATTTTTGAATTATTTGCAACAATTCCCTATGGCTGAAAAAAGTTATATCGAAATGGGATTCCTACAGAACAAACATAAAGGTTTTCTTCGGAAAGATGTGCGTTTTCTTTTGTGATTATAACATGAAATAAATGGAAGTGTTTTAGAATTCATTACGATCTGTTTACGAATCCATGAAGAATGATTTCAGAAAATTGGAAGAGAATTGCAAACAGTCTGTTGTGGATAGAAGAGTTCAAAAAGGGTGTTTGAATATCATCCAGTTTTTGAAAGCAAGGATAGATCTGATTGACTTGTATCCTTTTACCAGAAAAAATGCAGGGAAAAGGTAAAGAATATGAGATCACCCAGTATCTTCACGAAATTTTTACAGGTGCTTCAAAACATGGTAAAAACAGTATAGCAATCGAAAATTTTGTGCGGAAAAAATAATATTAGGAGATATGGGCCCCCGAAGGTCCATAAAGAGAGGTTATAGGATATCACTTTTGGAAATTATAAATTCCATAGACATTATAACTGATGGACTGGCCGTCACGTGACTTTAACACACAGTTCCTGGCGGACTACATAAAAGAGAGACATGTTGTGAAGGATAGAATAAGTCAAGGCAGAAGATTCAAATTTGCTATTGCATTACATGGGAAAACCCTTCTTTGTTGTTTTTTTTCCAAGGGAAATATTGAATACATTGAATGAAATGAGTTTTGAAAAAGTTAATGGAATCACTTTGAGGAAATTTATGCGACATTTTCATGATATCTTTCAGAAACAAAAGAATTCCATTGAGCCTTCATTTGAATGAAAATATTTTTTATTTTTATTTCAAAGTTCAGGATTGAAAAAAAAAATATTGTTAATTAAATTTATATTCGATATCATGAAGTAAGAAGTGCAATTGAACTAAATTGGGAACTTGGGCGATTTCAAAATATGTGATCAATAATGCCTAATAAATAAAAATTAGTGAGAAATTAAAATTAGGAAGTGAAAATATGACATAGGAAAATAATACAAATACAAAATGGTATTCAACACTCGATATAGA
The DNA here is from genome assembly GCA_018342105.1 of Gonioctena quinquepunctata. Classification (NCBI taxonomy): domain Eukaryota; kingdom Metazoa; phylum Arthropoda; class Insecta; order Coleoptera; family Chrysomelidae; genus Gonioctena; species Gonioctena quinquepunctata. The sequence goes on along the minus strand of JAFIRS010001723.1, from coordinate 43,184 downwards.
GACATTATTTTGAGGAAGGTTGTTAAATGATGGGGTGTATATAAAAAACAGTTGAGAAAATTAGGAAAACACTAATTTATGTACCTCTGTACGTGGCAAGCTAGTATAGTAATATAGTCAATTCGTCGTTTTTTCATTTTATTTTGATTTGGTAGAGTATTGTATAATTTAAGGCTGATGTAGCTGTGCCTTTTTTGTCCTACAGCTTTATCCATAAAAGGCATTTTGAAATTAATTTGTTTGGTTCAAGTGTTTCGATTTGAAAGATTTTTCATTAATATGCGAAAAGAAGATCTGAACTGGATTAAATATATTTGTTTCCAAATAGAGAGCATCTGTCGGATAAGTCCTTTTTTTGGAAAATTATTTTTGTGTTACTATCAGTTTATTGACAGTGGTCAATATTATTCAAACCTTAATTGTGGTGCATAGTACTTACCCCCTATAGCTGTTATGTGTTTTCGAAGGAATACTTCTGATCATAAGAAATAAAAATCAATGAAGGGAATGAAAATAAATAAAATAATAAGTGTTTATTATATAAAATTATTGTAAATGTGTAAAAAATAAGGATTATCAAAATTATATAGTAAAAATCATTTCATCAATAGAGTTTCTTGGGTTCCCTGATAGCAATATATAAATAAATGAACATATTGTTCTTTCATTTATTTACATTTCGACGTATTTTGTGTCATCTAACAATAAAATAAATATACAGAAAGTTTGAAACAACACATTTTTGTATATCACAGTAGAAATGACTACTGGGACTATGTTTACCACTGGTCAATGTGTTGTTTCAAACTCTATGTATCTTACTATTTTGGTGTTTTTTACCTGAAGATGGACAAAAAGTATGTAAAAAAAATACCTGATTGATCAAGACCTTAATTCCGAGAATTTGAAGAAATTCAAAATATATGTGACTTATTTAAAAACATTTCTATATGATCTTGACTCATTTTATAGGTGCAGAGAAACTTTAAAGTTTTCGTTTTATCAAATCATCAAACAAATTCGAATACTAACTAAGCAAATTATCAATCCAATGAAGCTGTTTTTCGTCGAGATTTAATAATTAAATCTCCTTTTTGATCTTTGAGACTACTCAAATATTTTATTGAACTCTCTATAGTATCTTTAATGAACTTTTCATTCTCTATGCAGAGAGGTTTTTTGGTAATCATTTTGTTTAAAAAGTTTCTACTATTTAAAATATCGAAAATATCATTAATTTTTCTGCAGTGAATTACAAGGGGTTGGCTTCCATTGAACTGCGGAATATTCAAATCTTTATCACAATACTCTAAAGCATCGGCAACACTTGCACTGAACATTTCCACTGCTAATTTTACTTTCATCTTTTCTTTGTGATGATTTAGATGTCTATTCCGAATTTTAGTTGCTGCATGAAGTCCTGATTCATTTTGTAATTTGACTAATTCTGAGAAATAATTCCAATTTATTTTTTCGTTCAGTCCATATGGCAGGCATCTAGAATAATGTGTATTTTGTGATTTGTAATGGGATGAAAGAAATATGGCCTCATTTCTGGCCAGCTCAAGTTCGCTCCTAGAATACTGCACATAGACATATTTGATGTTATTCCATCAAATGTGAGACTCTTTATAATAACTCCTGTACCCTCCATTTGTATCAAGCAACCTCTCACCAAATTTGCTTTTTGCTCTGCAGTTAAAGCATCAATAAAAAAATATGCAATGGGAACTTTCCATCTAGCATTTAATGCAACAAGCATGAAGACTAAGGCATTTTTGGCCCTAGGAATGCCATCACTATCTTGGATTCCTGTTCCAAAATTGACATATCCCACATGCCTGGAGCCTGTCCATTCAACATGTTCTTTGATTGACATTTCATCCATGACCAATCCAGCTAGCAATGATTTTCCCTTGGTTTTTTCCACCTCCACCTTGATTTTGACAGCTCTTATAGCCTCTTCAGTATACCCCGGTGAGCCATCTACTGAACTGCACCATTTTAACAAAGTACGTGGATGTGGCAAAGAATGCTTCCCAAAAGTGGTTCTTATGTAGTTGTATGCAGATGATGAATAGAAATTGAGAGTGACAGCAAAACTTCTCAATTCCGGAGGGAATTTTCCTGTTACTCCTTTCAACTGCCTAGAAAGGAGTTGTTTTTCTGCTTCGGAAACAGATTCCTATATGAAATGAAAATACATTAAATCATTTGTATAAAAAAACATAACCCCCATTGCCTCTGAAAATAATATATGGTTTTCTACCTTTCTTAAATAAGCCTGTTCATGCGCCTTCATTACCTACACCAATAATTCTATCAAAAAAAAATAATAATATAGAATAACAAATAAAAAAATTGCATGTTCAAATAATTTAAAGAAAATAACTCACCTAAAGAAGCAAGAAAGCTAAAATTAAAAAAATAATGTTTTCCTGGATATAATTTGGCAAATTATAAATATTTCTCCAACTAATATAGGTATAACTTTTTTCTTATTTTCATAACTTATTTATTTTTTATCTTTGCTCTGATAACTGGCCAAACTACAATTATACCAATACCTCAATAAGGAATCCTAGATACCTTCAGTATTATTGATGTTTCAGAAGAAATTTGATGTCTCTTTCTCAAATCATCAAGAAGACCATTCAGATCTGTTATTTTTTTATTATTCCTGTGAAGTTTGCAGTGGAGATATTTGTTAGTCTTTCTGTATTTCTGTATGACTGACTGGGAAATATTCCAGTATATATGGCGTTTTCTTGGACTGTCAAGATCAGATTCTTCGAAATCTCCCACATATACAGGAACTAACCTCTTTCTATGAAGAATGAGAAAATATTTAATTATATGAAATTTTATATTGTTGTTTATTTACCTTTTTCTAATATTTGTCCCAGATTTGACAGGAGTTAATTCATGCCTGATTACATTTGGATTAGAATTATGAAAAACTTGAATTGGTGTTTGTAATGCTTGAGAGGTAGAGGGAATACTATCTTCTTCTTCAACATTCAATTTTCCAGAACCTTCGGCAGGAGTCAAGCTTGAGTTCGGAATAGTACGAACGGGTGATGTGGGAGGAATATCTGATCACATTTAATCAATGTTTATATCAAATGGTAAAAAGCGAAGTTTGAAAGAATCAGAAAGGCATACAAATATAAATGTTATTTGAAATTTGAAGGAAATGTTTTGGGTGACAGTGACTTAGAAAATATGAACTCACCTTCAGTGGCATTTATAATCAATGTTCTTCTTGATTTTTCCTTCTTGAGAAGACGTTTCGGGAAATCAAAAACCGATGGGATTGCTTCCTTCTTCAAAACTTTCGTCCCAAAGGGATTAATATAATAGTCCTCTGCTTTGAAGTGGTTACTACAAATTACTGCTGTGGCAGAGGGTTTGTAGTCTTTTCTCCTAATGGCTATCACCCAGTTATTTCTCATCAGTTCATTCTTCGGAAACCTTACTCACCTATGAAATTTCACATCCAGCCCTTTCTTGTATCTAACTACACAATTATAAGCTGTACACGAAGAAGGCATATTTAAGAATGTCTATTATTTATTAGAGAGTTCTGAAACACTAGATAAATTTATAAAAAACTCGGAAAACACCACATGAAAACACATATAAACAATATACGAAACCAATGTTTTGCCTGAACATATTCTGTCCTTTTTCACAGGTTGTGTTATCGATGTTCTCTTTCCCACAACCAGTCCATATTATTATATGTCTATGATAAATTCATATAAACAATTTCTATTTACACTAAAATAGTAACTGCACATACGTTTTACCTTTCAGTAATATTAAAATCACATAATTTTCGATAAAGACATGAAAAAATTTTAATTTTAAAAAAATGTAAAAATCAAATGTTATGATTATTCTAATCTTTATTGATATGCGCGCTGCCTATGTCTCCAAAAGGGGAAAAGAAAATACTGAAATTCAATGCGTCATACATATTGAGCATATAAATGATAAGTATTACAGCATGAAATAACGATCTGATATCTGTGTTTAAAATGCAAAGTATATTTCACCACGCTTCTTGATAGTGATTATAATTTTGAAAATTAAGCATGAAGTTGATGTGCCGCATTTAGAAAGTTACCAAACATATTAAATAATGTGACTTCAGATTATTTTGTTTTAGGTAATTTTAAACTGGACCAAGAAACGCATTTGGATTGGATGATTTCTTGTATGCCTGGCCGAGACACGCCGAAGGCGTGTCTCGGCCAGGCATACAAGAGAACATCCAATTAATTTCTTACGTAAAAAGAAGGAACATAACCTAACCTAACTTGGCTAACCTTGTTACCCAAGTTGAATGTTGGCAACGTGGCATGTCCATAAAACGCCAAGATCAATGCAACCACCAATATTTGATTTTTGACAGTTCATGTGAAAAATTTAATGAAACAATCGGAGTTTTTTCATGTCTTTATTGATCATTAAGTGATTTTAATATTACTTAAACGTTAAATGAGTGTACAGTTAATAGTTTAGTGCAAAAAGCTATTCTTTATATCAGTTTGCAGTTTCCAAAAGTGATATTCCATAACCTCTATTTATGGACCTTCTGGGGCCCATATCTCCTAAAATTATCTTTTCCGCGCTAAATTTTCAATTGCGATACTGTTTTTATAGTCTTCTTAAGCTCCTGTGAAAATTTCGTGAAGATACTGGGCGATCTCATATTCTTAACCTTTACCAAATGCAGGTTAGGGAAAAACCACAGATTTCTAAAATATCTTTTTTTGGCGTAAACAAAAAAAAATTTTTATTTTTTTTTACGACGGTAAATATCAATTAATTAAACTCGCACGATTTGGGACATGACGTTTGGTGAAACTATCGTATTTTCGCCTTCTGAACACAAATCCGAAGTCAAATCAGCATTCTCAAATACTTTCCGAGATACGAGCTTCCAGAAGTACAAAAGGCCTTATTTTTCTGCGCTATTTTCGGACACTGAAAACACTCACCATCCGCCCTTTTACCAAAAATACCACACACATACCCTTATTCAAGTGGTTTTAGTACCTTTTTATACAAAAAACTCGTTTTCTAAAATATCCACTTTTTTCAGAATGTAAATATTTACGATTTTTACTTTTACCCTTCAGAAGCATAGTAATTTTTATAATTACGATTTTGATTGCCTTAACTCGACAGTCAAAAGTCAAACACTACAATAGCTGCATTTTGCTGACCCCCCAATTTCTAGTCTACAGCCTAAGAGACACAGCCTGCATAAAAACGAACCCTGTCATTATCTTAAGTTAAAAAGAAAACACGACCTAACTTGGCTAACCTTGCTATCGAAGTTGAACGCGAAGTAACGCTTTGCTCCGCTTGCGGACACTTTGTTAGCGGTGACATTTCTCGTTTTTTCCGAATTATTATTGAGGCACTTCCTATGCCAGACGTTGACCAATAGACAATACCTACGCCAACTAACTGAAACCTCATGATTGGCTGCTCTTCTTCTACAGGCAGATACATTCAATAAAAAGAGGACATTTTCAAATTGAATAATTTTTTCAAAATACATGACTGCCAAGAATTTTTTTATTTTCAAGCTTTCAGAAAAATGAACAATTACATAAACCAACATTTTTTCTGATACGCGAATTCTCCCTTAACTGCATTTTTACCCTTTATGTATTATATGAAAAAATCCAACAGGTTTCCCATTTCAATTCATTGTTGAAGTATATATGTTTTTCGATTTGCAACAGATATGAGAAAATATATAATATAAGTATAAGTAAGCAATTGCGTTACAATGAAATCGTGAGTCACATTGAAACAGTCATTAGGAGAAATGAAGAAGGTTTTACGGATATAAGTATGACTCCTGCGAAAGCAGTTTTCAGCTTGGAGTGTGAGATCTTAGAACAACTCTTCAAGGCATTAGGTGAACTACAAAGATTACAGTTTTTACCTTCTTTGGCACTCATACATGGAGCACATACAAGACTCAATGCATGGGAAAACAAAATCCAACCACGTGAGGTACTTCATCAACTTAATCTTTCTGTACTATACTGTACTGAAAGTCTTTTCCAGATATGGAAATTAGGTATATTCAAAAACAACCCGTTACCGGCCCTTTTCCAGTGGCTTCAAAAACTGAAAGGTGCTGTTCTGAGCAAATTCAGTTTGTATTTTCATGACACCTTGGCAAAACAGACTTCTCATAACGAAATGAAGCATTTATGTTCCAAGTTGCACCAAGACTATTTTCAAAAGTGAGTTGAATAAAAAGTTATCTCATTTGCAATGAAGCATAGTAATACAACAAAAATAGATCTATTTCTTTTTCCAGTGACAGTAAATACTTTCACATTTCTTTGCGAGTGAAAGAACTTTGTGTCTTTTTAATACATTGTTTAATTTCACAAGTGAAGCTATTCTATAACAAAAACCTATACCATTTGTGAATCAACCTGTTTCAATAAAAATAATAGTAACATACCTCCAAAATCTCCAGCTAAATAAATTCGATTAATATGTTGACTGCCAACTAAGAGATCTTGCCAGGGACGCCAACTACGAGTTGTCTCATAGTTTTTTTGCTTTTCATATTTGTGCAGCTACGATAATATCCATGGAATATCAGTGTAAATATGAATAGATGGCCTCAGGGAGAACAAAAAATCATGATTGGCTTATATGAACAGAAAATGTATTAATAAATGAACCTAAATTTATAAATTGATTATAAGATAATAGGCGACATCGCTAATTTCTGGAAAAAATACCACAATGTCCAGAACGATGAAAAAAGTGGTTGGATTTTTTTACAATTACAACAAAATACGATGGGCTCTTGAAGAAGAATACAGTCCCTTCCCAAAATTTTCCTGTATCATCTGTGTCCAAAAAGAAAGTTAAAAAGAGAACCTTCAAAGAGAGTCGAGTGGAAAGAAAAGAGAGATATTATTCAACATACCGATAATTATTCATACAGTATGGAAAAAGAGTGACTATATATGTATATCTAGGTGATAAGGACACATTGTTTACTTTTCGAAACATTAATGTTTATATGATTTTAGCCATTGTATGCTTAAAACTTGTCGAATCTCTTGTGATTATTGACATTCAATGAAATTCTGGTTTACCTGGTGTATATTCTGTTGACCATTGTACGTCCTCGAGTGAAAAAATGAGTGATTCAAGTTCAAATCATTATTGTTGTGTACCTCAATATGACTCTTGGCAAAACGGTACCGTTGTACTGGAATAAGTTTTTATCATTTTCCGTGAGAAAATGAATGAATGTACTGGTGCAGACTAATCTAGGATTCAGTGAGTCTATAGACAGATGATGGGCTCTTGGGATCTTGAAGAAGAATACAGTTCCTTCCCAAAATCTTCGTGTGTGGCTAAGAAAAAAAGTGAAAAAGAGAACCTTTAAAGAGAGTTGAGAAGACAAAAAAAAGAGTTAAGAGAATATTATTCAACATACCGAAGATTATTCATACAGTATGTAAAAAGAGTGACTATATAATATGTATATCTAGGTAATAAGGACACATTTTCACACCATAATGTTTGTTTTAGATGAATTAAAAAAAAACTGTTTTTGTTAGTTTTATTTTCAATTCGAACATTCACAAATAATGTGTAACATTTCTTCAAAATAATTGATTGCTGTCCAGAAACTTCGAAAAAGTTTTTTTTTTGTTAGCAAATTAGAACATACTATGTCTCCTTTAAAGTGCGTTTTCGCAAATGATATTGTCTTAAGATTTAAATACACCACTTCACTAGAGTCTTGAAATGAATAACACTACACAAAAAAACTGGAAAATAATACCAAATGGAAATATTTTATGAAAAACTCCAAACACAAGTGTATATTTTGAGAAAACAGACAACCAATGTATGTATATCTGGTTTGAATTTTCGCCACTCTGGCATCTAATTTTGAATTCCCAATCGCCGAGAGCGTAAGATAATTACAGAGTTGCCAAGCGTTATTCATAATATTTTTTTAGGTGATCAGGCCGAAAAAATAATGACAGCACTCGGTATACATACATATTCAAAAATAACTAAATCAAGAACAGCTATCAAATGAGAAGACTTCATTTCAATATAACACATGCTGACACAAGTTCTGTTTCATTCATAGGATGAAACAGAATAACATTTCCTCAGAAGTTCCTCAAAATAGTGACACTGGCAACTCGGTAAAATGCCAAATCAATGGACTTATGACGTCAAAAGAAGCGGCAATAACGCTGTGTTTGAATGTCTCACTGAATTTGAGGGTTTTAGAGCAACGTTTATTCGAATATTACACACTATCTTCAAGGGAAATATATTTTATCACTATATTTCAACTTCAAGCACATATGAAGCAAATTTGTGAGTTTGTGATTTTGCCTATTATAAAACAACACACTTGAGAAAATTGAATTGGATTTTTAGATTGGAATCCTGAAAAGTACCGTGGTAGTCAATGTGTTAATATTGTATTGATAATATTCAACTGTGACTTTAATGTTGGGAAAACTTACACTATGGTTTTCTGGTCAAATGTTTTAATTCTTTTAAAGCTAGTAGGGTACATTTTTCTGAAATTGTATGCAGTTTTGTTTCAAATATCTATAGAATCTTTCACGAGCTTATGTAAAATAATTTGTAATTTTATGAAGGATTTCACATTTGTAATAGATTTAGGTATTATACAAAATTCCTTTATTTTGATCAAATTAGTTTCAGTTGGGATATCCGATGTATTCCTTAATCCTAAAATCATTGTAACCATGAATCTCAAATATGAAAATGTAATAGATAAATGAGGTCATTGGATCATTCTAAAGCCTGGTTCTGTTTTTTTTTTGTAAAGTATAGTTTGAAAGTAAAAAAAAACTAAACATGTATTTAAATGGAAGTGAATCATTATTTTATAAATTATAGTTTTGTCTATTGCGCTTAATTTCATCTACATCTTTTCAACTAGTTTTTTTCTTATATTTGCATAAAGTATGAGCTGCATCAATCTTTTTTTTGGTGGGGGGGGGAGATATTTGATTTCAATCAATACTTTTTATGTGCTTCCAGGATGATTGCATTTCTCAGGAAAAATGATGCTTCTTCCATGATTTTAATGTCTGACAGTCAAGTCAGTTGTGATACAACAAATTATGACAGCTTTCCAATAATTGTTTCTTATCCACCTGTAAGTATATTTCCTTGTATGTTGAGTTTTATATGACTTTCAATTTATTCAACTTATTTGAAATTGCCGAGCCAAGTTCTATTTTGTAGCCTACAAGAGGTTTGAAAATATTTGGATTCATCAATCCAAAGAAATCAGTGGGATTGGGATTTATGTTCAATTTTAACTGCTCAAAAATGATATAATAGACTTAGAAGAAGACATTAAACTACTTATACTCTGTTCAATCTACAAAATACACACGATTTAAACAATGAATTTATCTCTTTCTCTCTATACTTGGGCTTGAGTTGTTTATCCAGGAAGTACGTACCGTTTTCAGAAAGATTCAAAAAATAATAATGCACTCATAAAAATATTAAGAATATACATCTATATTTTATAAAAGTTAACAAAATGTTTCATCCGTTCTACATATGGATAAGACAATATTCCAAGAATATAGTGTAGTTTACTTGAAGTAATTTTTTTTCAGTCTACAAATTGAATAGATTGACTAAAAACAATAGTGATATCAATTGTCAAAAACGACAGGAAATAATTATCTTTTGAAAACTTAGGGAACATAAGTTTATAGAGATACAGTTAAAGACACATTCGCATTATAAAGGATGCAATTTGCCCAAAACATAAATACAGAAAACATATATGAACTTACGCTAAAATCAGCAGGGTCAACACTTATTCACTGGAGATGGCTTTTAAACGACAATTTGTTTATTTGTATTATTAGTTTGATTAATCCCGCGGAAATTGTTTATTTTAGTTTACCTCGCACTGTATATTAGGATAGCATTGTATGGATACGGTTTTCTATGAGGTCATGGACTTTTGATTTGAGGTTTTTCGTTCACTTACCTCGTTCTTGAAGCATTGATAAATTATAGGTAATTTTGGAAAAAATACTGGTTTACTCGTGAATTCACTTGGTTACTGTCATTACTCGGATTAACTTGATTTGAATATAATTTTTCTTAAGGGCTACTTAAGTTCCACCATGGATGCTTAGTATCTTTCAATAAGCATTTTTGTCTTTTCGTTACTCCACTCCATACTGAATTTAAAACATCATCAAAACTTAACCTTGTAAACTGTCCTATTGACAAATTACCCGAGAAAATACCAAATCGGAGCTGATCCGGTGGAGACGTACTTTGACATGTCTGTAAATATTGCCACAGAGACGATTTTTTTTTGTACAGCTCCTCGAACAAAAACACAGTCGGCGACTTCAATTTGAGACATAAAAGTCGATAACTTTCCTGAATTTTCGGTAAATTTGTTGACAACACTAGGCGGCAACACGGTGGAGACCCAACTTTAAAAGCTTCAGGGTTTTGTAGATTACATTTTCATTATTAAGGCTAGCACCAACTGTCAAGAAATGACATTTTTGTAATATCAATAGCACAAGTTTTACATATGACGCAAACATAATCTATAGTGAAATATATAGAATGTGATCAATTCACATTTTTCTCATTCAGAAATCATACAAATATGTATTTGAAGGAAAATACCACTTAATTCCTAATACGGCCTTCTACCATGTAGATGTGTTGACATCGAGGGTATTTATTTATAGAATGAACAAAATATAGTGTAGTAATTTATTCTTTTCAGTGCAACTTCAAACTCGTTTCAATATTTTTTTTCTAATGTTGCAGCGAAACATTCCAAAACACGAGATGGTAATTACAATGATTTCAGAAACTGTACAAGAACTGACAAACGTTGATAAGATAGTGTATAAATATAGTTCACAGGTGAGGAATTGAACCTATTCCAGGAACAACTCCGTTTTTATGTTTTTATTTTAGGAACATTGCACCTGCATTCTCACAACAGTCGAGCCAAATATATACCTAGTGATCGTGTTTGAGAATAAGAAGTCTGAAAAAGATACCTATATAAATAACTTCATCACAGAATTGTGCCATAATCTAAGCTGTACCAAAATATTTACCAGCCTGAAAAGTTCTGCAAAATGAACCCAGAATTATTTGAATGTATTTTTCCCGCAAATTCATTATTTTACCATTGTTTCTGTTTTAATAAACAGTTTAAGGAAAAACTATTATGGTGACAATTAAGTTAATTTATAAGGCAAAATATTTTTTTATTCTAAGGAACTGTATACAATAAATCAGCGCCATAAGCTTTTGCTATTAAAACAGAAGCATTGGAAGTTTATACCCATGTTTTCAAAACCCTTACGCCTTACACTGTGAAATTATCTATAAGGAAATAAATAATTATTAAAAATTATGTTTAGTTTTTTAATCAATAAACTAAGCAAAAATATTTCATAAATTGTTATCACTATAAAAAAATATATCACTGATAAAAAAAATATATATATGAAGTTCCACCATTAAGCCTACTGAACATATAAAGAATACTCCAATGATCATTCGATGTATTAGGCTTTCAATTCCAAAGTCGAGGGTCAGTCAAGTAATCCGTTTACATTACAATACCGGCTAAACTCTGTCTTATGGTGGGACTTGACATATGACTCCAGACCTGGTATTAGATACCTCAAATGAGTTTTTTTCCTAAAAATATTTTCCAAGTTTTCTGTTAACGTGGTTATATTATCACTTTCCTTATAAACCTTTATAGCCTGCGTGAAATCTTTGAAAGATGAATCATCTAAACATTTTTTAACCTGCAAGATACAAAGTATAGATAACGTAGTAAATAATTATTGAAATAAGTACCATGACGATATATTCTTTGGTTGTAGTGGCGTTCACATCAGATTGGGTGTTAGTATTAGGCACCAGGTTTATTTTCATTCTTTTTGGATGAATTGATAAGGGGGAAGTTTTCAATCTTTTATGGATGGAGACTTCCCCATTGTTTCCTGTACTCGATGAGGGCAGTGAACTGGTACTGAAGTCAAATTTGTCTCCTTTGTATGTTTTGGGCATTTCAAATTCAGCCGATGGAATTGTTGATTTCGGTTTTTCTAACGAACCAAACTGAAAAAAAATATTTAAAATTACACAGATCCACAACTAAATTGCTGTTTGCTTATTTTCAACTAATTTCCATGAATTTTGGTGTGCTGAAAAAAAAACTAAATTTAAAGTCAAAATTAATTCACATCAGTGCATTTAAGATATGCAACAAAAACAACTTTCAAAGAAAAGAACTTGGGGCGTAAGCTAATGGAAACCAGAATCAACATATTGCAAGCTGACAGAGTAGGCTCTGACACGTACAGGCTTAATTCAATTTTTTACTTGTTCTCGCCTGTTCACACTTGTTAGCTCGTCATTCTTAAATCGTTTTTCCCCAAGTTAGCGTATTAATTCCGCTGACACTTTCATTTGTGGTGGATATACAGTGTTGAACCAACAGCTGAATATCACAGACTCTGTGAAAAAAGTATACTTTGGACTAATATTTTGAAATGAAGATAAAGTTTGGGCACTTCATAAAGTGTGTTGAGGACCTCGAAAATTGGTTCTTGGGTAAGAAAAAAGCTTTCCATTATGGGTATCCTATGGTATGGTGAGAGCAAAAGAACCATCTTCATGTAATGTGAAAAGGTATAATTCCAAATGGAAACATTCCATTTCATACTCCAATCTCCACTCAGCAATTGGTCCCATCCCTCATGGCACAGATAGACCAGTACCCAAGCCCCCTGTTACCATGGAAGAGATACCCAGCTCCGATGAAGGTAAAGTCATACCTGAATCAGATGACGATCAAGTTCTGACTTTGAAGATGATAAAAGACCAAACTTATTTAGTAGGAGGCAATGAATGATTTTGTAAGCAACTTTAATCTTCCCAAAGATGCCGCAGAGTTATTCGGTTCAAGGCTCAAAAGCAGGAATTTACTGTTGCCAGGATTGTCTTTTTCATGGTTCAGACATCATGAAAAGGAGTTCATTCCTTACTTGGCCCAGGAAGACAAGTTGGTGTATTGCATCAATGTCGAAGGTTTGATGGATCAATTCAAAATCCAATATGATTCAACACCATGGCATCTTTTCATAAATTCTTCAAAAAGAAGTCTCAAAGCAATTTTGTCCACAACGGTGGTTTTTATGCTTCCATCCCTGTAGGTCATTCCATACACTTGAAGGAAACCTACGAGAACTTGGAATTGGGTCTTCATAAACTTAAATATGAAGACAATGGTTGGCAAGTGGGTGGGGATATAAAGGTCTTATGCATGCTGCTCGTGCAACAAGCTGTTTATACCAAATACTCTTGCTTTCTGTGTGTATGTGACAGTCGAAACCAGTGGCGGATTTGCAGTCTAGGCCGCCCTAGGCCGTGTAGTACCAGCCGTCCCCTTCTCAACTCATCATTTACTGACATGTATAATATGAATGTACTTCCTTGCCAACTTTTATCAAAATCGGTTCAGAAGTTAGGTCTTGAAGAAGTAAGAAACATTGAACAATAAAAACATTGCTAATATCATGTTAGCAATGTTCTAACATATGTCTCACCAACTTCCGCGTTTATAGGTTTCAAGAATTTTTGGTGGATTGGATACACTGGATACTAGACATTTTACCATCGCCCGCTCCATCATTAACATCGTAAAAAATGTTACTTATGTAAATAATAAAATAAATTTTAAAATAAAACATTTCAAATTTTAATACTTTATATACTTTAGTGTGCTGTTACTTAGTGTCGTCACATGTTCGCATTAGTATATTTTTTGCCCTAGTATCTGGCCGCCCTAGGCCTAATCGGCCTTATGGGAAATCCGCCACTGGTCGAGACCAACACAATCACTGGAACAACAAGAGTTGGCAGCCCAGGGTGCTCAGAGTCGGTCGAAACAATGTCCTCCGAGAAACTTTCCATATAAAATTGGGGTTGATGAAGCAATTCGTGAAATCACCTCAAAGAGATGGAGAATGCTTCAAATATTTGGTCACCATTTTTCAGGCTTCTCGGAGGCAAAATTGAAGGAAGGTGTGTTCGTTGATCCAGACATTAGAAGGCTTATAGCTGATCAAGAGTTTGTCAATACCATGACGGATTCTCAGAAAAAAAGGTCATAGAGAAAATTTTAGGCAATTAGAAAGATCCTGACTACAAAGAGATCGTCAGACGAATGTTGAAAGCATTTCAAGCTTTATACCCGTTTCACAAAGGACCAATCCGTCCAATACATTGTTTTAAATTGATCGTTCACATGTCCGGTCGACCGTTAAAAACGCACGGGCGTCGGTCTAGCCCGTGGCAAGTGCGGATCATAAGTTGGAGTCTGAGCCATTTGATTAAATAGAGATTTTCACATGTATGCATATCATCAGTTGCGGTTTCGATGCAGTATTGTCACGTTGCCATTGAGCAAGTTTTTTGTGATGTGTGCAACACAAAATGGCAAGTGGTAAAGAAAAATATCGTTTCGATACTGAACTATTAATTACATCACTAGAACAAAAACTGTAACGAAGCATTTTTTTCGAGCTCCGTTACTAAGAACGGCTAACTGAAACTTTGAAGTAACTTTGGTACGTCCCTGCCTATTTGGGGGTTTAATATTAATTATGGTCTGGCAACAAAATAATGCCCTGTTTAGAACAAACGAAGCTACTGGGACGATCACAAAACTGAGCAAAAGAAAGTTCTGATGCCATTTTGCACTGTACAAAAAGATTAAAATACTTCTCTGGCTGTTTTTGCTATGAGAGTAGAAAAAGGTAGATTCATCTTAGTAAAAACGTAGTATGCTTTTTCATAAGGGGACAAAAAGATAAGCTGCTTTTTGGTCCAGTTCTCATATGAATCTGACAAAACGCGGGTCTTTCATATTACGGTTTTTGTCCGAAATTTCTTTTAAATCCAGTGGATATAAAAGCCGAGATTTAATTAGGATCGCTCTCTTTTACTTCCGTTCTGGGCAAGTGCTCTTTACCTCCCGTCCGGCAAGCAAGCCCGTTTGGCTTCCGTTCCAAGAACAAGTTTTTTTTTATTGTCCAGAACAAGTGAATGAAATCGTTCAGCGAGCCGCGACTGTCAAAAGCTTTGTTTAAGTAGCGAGGTAACCGTAAGTGAAACATTGTGTAGAAACCTTTGATAATTTGTTGATTTTATTGTGTCCTAAGACACCTGATAACCCATTGCCCTTTGTATATAATTTCTCCACTGTATTTGATAGCAGTTTGAGTTTATCAGTTTGGCAAAATGCCTATTGTGTAGAAACCTTTGATAATTTGTTGATTTGATTGTGTCATTAAGACACCTTTATACCCAATTGCCCTGTTGTATATAATTTCCCCACTGTATTTGAAAGCAGTTTGAGTTTATCAGTTTATCGAAAGCCTATTTGATTTTATATCGTGCATTATAAATATTGCATTGAAAGTACGAACTAAGTTAATGTTTCAATAAAATTATACTATCCAATTGACTGAATAAAATATGTTATTGAAGTTCTGATAAACGTTTGTAATAAATTTAAAATTTTGAAAATTGACGTTACTATTTAAATAAAATTGTTATATTGTGGTTACCTTTGAAAGCTTCTATGGAAATATGGAAAGTACCTTTCCCTTTGCCAGCATATAAACTATAGAATCTTAACAGTGTGCAAGTTAAGATAACGACAGTTCTGTCTGACTGTGCAATCATAAGCAACTGGAATCCAGTCCCAAGGGCTGTAATTAAAGCCTACAGAAATTTCAATTAAGTCAAAAGACCAGACCCCTGGACATTCCGTATCTCCATCTGTTGCTACCCCTGGTAAGTGGAGTAAACCACTATAAAATCTGGCACCCGAGAGTAAAATTTAGTTTAAAAATAATTTGAATAAGTGTATGGGCATCATAAATAAAGTAACGATTTCTACGGAAAATAGCATTTTTCCCGACCCCAGAAAATCACTTTATAAAACCATGTAGCTGAGATACTTCAGAAGAGTACAAAAATCGTGATGCGAAAAATTAAGTTTGGGCTGAAATATTGCCAAGACAATTTGGAAAATTAGCATACTGAGCAAAACCACATGCCATTTCTAGCAATTGTTTTTTTGTTGGCCTATGTAGACATAAAGGATGAACCCAAATACTTCTGGAGTTCCGTTTATTATTTTTCCTTTCTATTAACCTTTTTACACACAAAGTGACAACAAACAAACAAACAAGTACCAAATAATTAGTGATAATCAACATGGCTTTCGCACAAAACACTCTACAATGTCCGCAATAACATCGTTCTATGAAGAAATTATTGAAGCCATTGAAAACGGTGAGAGCCCGACGGGAATCTTCTGTGACTTCAGTCGTGCTTTTGACTGCGTTCACCATGGCACACTACTAAATATGTTATACAGATCACGGAATCAGAGGTAATATTTATGACTGGTTTAACTCGTACTTAAAAAATAGAGGTCAACGAGTAAAAATATCCGAATCTGGAAAATCTGTTTTCTCATCAATGGACATTAATGCACTAGGGGTTCCACAAGGATCTATATTGGGCCCTGTACTGTTTATCTTATATATAAATGACTTGCCCTTGATTTTATCAGATACTTTTACCACTTTATATGCAGATGACTCCACTTTACTAATTGAAGATAAAAATTTTGACTCATTACAAACAAAAATTACGAGCTCAGTCAACAAATTATCTGCTTGGTCCTCTGACAGATCGTTGTTACTTAACTCTGGTAAAACCAACTATACAACATTTCATACTCATCAAAACTCAAACATACCGACACTAAACGTCAAATTAAATAATACTACCATTGATTTAATAACAGATGTCAAATTTCTAGGAGTATTCTTTGATTCCACCCTGTCTTTTAGAACTCACTGTAATAAACTATGTAAAGTTCTGAATTCTAAATGTTATCAATTGAGAAACCTAAAAAAATGCATTAAGTTTGGACCATCTCCTAAAATTCTACTGCTGAAATTCACTCCAGAATTTCTTATGGAATTATTCTATGGGGAAACACTCCAGCTGCACATAGTGTCTTCCTATGTCAGAAGCGTATCTTAAGATGTCTCGTAGGCTGTCCACCTGACCACTCATGTCGAAACATTTTTAAAGAACATAAAATATTAACAGTCAGTAGCATATTAATTCTGTTGACATATGTACATTGTAATCAAAATACCTACAAAAGGAACTGTGACAAGCATACTGTAACGAACCTAGGCCGGACCTGTCGCCTCACACGTTGCCATCGACAGCGATGAGATCATCCCCGGAGATATTCGAGAACCATCCAGTCGCTCTTCCGCGGAAAACAACGGTCAATATTGGAAACAATTGGAACATGCCGTCGCCAACTGCCGGAATTCGAAACATCGAGAATGCTGTATCGGAGATAAATAGACAGCCCTCAAGAGGGAGTACACGGTCTGAACGAGCCCATACGATCGAGCTATACAGTAGCGTAGTTATTAATATAAATTAAGTTGTAGATATAAGTGTGAAATAAATTAGTATAAACCAAGTTAAGTTTATTTACGTTACAATTGGTGTCGGAAGTGAGATTTTGAAAATAAACAAGTGATCGTGGAGTGGATAGTCAGAAAAATAAATTGATAGACCTTTTTGTACGCCCAAAATAGACAGTGGCCCGGTTTTCGCGAAGTGGACAATTGTGCGTGGGAATATAAACTGATACACTCTTGCGTGAAACAGACAATAGACTGGTGGCCCGGTTTTCGCGAAGTGGACAATTGTGCGTGGGAATATAAACTGATACACTCTTCGTGAAACAGACAATAGACTGGTGGCCCGTGGAAAGAATTGCGAAGTGAATTTTTAACAAACTGATAACTTTTAGGTAAAACAGACTGATACCTCTCAAAGACAAAATGTGTTCAAGAAAAGTAGCCTTGCGGATTTGAAGGTAGCGGAATTGAAACAGGAATTGGAGGAAAGGGAACTGGAAACAACAGGTAAAAGCAAGTACTCCAGGAAAGACTTGCAGAAGGACTTATACAAGAAGGTGAGGACCCGAAACATTTTTTATTGAAGTTCGAAGTGATTTAAGTTTGGTAATGAATAAACTCGAAGAAACTACTAAATCCGTGAAAGAAGAACTGCAGCAAAATTCTAGAAATCTGGAAGAGAAACTTCAGGAAAATTCTAGAAATCTGGAAGAGAAACTTCAAGAAAATTCAAGAAACCTGGAAGAGTTCCTGGAAAACACAGAAGGCCTAAAAAAGAATTGTGTGGTGTGGCTAATTTTCTAGAAGAAAGAATGGGAACCGTTGAGACAGAAATGGACAAAATAAAGGAAAGCGATCAGTAAGCTGGAAAAACAAATTAATGAGTCGGTCCTCCACAGAGATGGTTAAGAAAATGCAATGCTGGACTTGAGTTTGAGCGTGGATAAAGTTCAAGAGGGTATGAAAGATGTCAAGGTCATTTCAGAAATAGGGAAGCTTTCCATGAAGCCGCCTCAGTTAAGGGAAAAAACTCCATGGGCAAATTACCGCCGGCAGTTTGAAGCAGCGGCCAAAGCAAAGCGGATGGAATGCAGGGGAAGAGCTGTAGCATTGACACTTGCATTACGTGGAGAAGCGACAAATATTCTACAAACTCTCACGCCCAAGAACAGGAGGACTATGATCAGCTGATTAAACATCAAATTACGATATGGCCACGCCCATTTTGGAACACGTATACCACTCCCAACTGAAAAAATCGCTGCCAGAAATCGGGCGAATCCTTACAAAATTCAGAAGCTGACATTGCCGCTGGTTGTCCCATATCCAGCCACGGAGAATGTAATGGAAGCGATTAGCGGTTCAGGCATTCTTGGATGGACTCCGTGACCAGAAACCAGACAAAGCGTTGACACTAGCTTCGTCCAACACATCTCGTAAGCGCACTGGCAGCTTTGGAATTTGAGGCAGCAAAGCAATCCTGCAAAACCAAAGTAAAGTTCGAAGTATTGAAGAGACTCACAGGAGCATGCTGACTTGGGAAGCTGCCATAAGAAAAGTGATGAAGGAAGTTTTGCGGAGAAAAGACAGAAAAGATGCTGGAATTGTGGCAAAATTGGACGTAATGCGTAGCAAATGTCCAACATTCAGCACGACTCCGATGCAGGAAAACTAAAGAAGGTCGGCGAGAAGGGGCAATCGTCGGCCTGTGTCCAGCAAGCCCGGTTAACACGCATATGTCGCTATCCTGAAGCGACAGAACAGAGGTGTTTTCGTGAACGGTCTCATCAATAGCGAGCCTTGCACCATGCTGCTGGGGTGCGACTAGGACAATTCTCGGACCTTCCTTTGCCAGAACACGGAACAATTGAACCGACAACTTGGAAGCTACGCACAGCAACAGGGGAGCCAGCTACTGTATATGGCGAGCTACGATTGAAATAATTTTGGCAGCACTAAAGTGAAACATCAGGCACTTGTAGCGGACGCCGAAGGCGATGCAATCATCGGAATGGACATCATGAATTCCAGAGGGTTTGAATTGGATTTCAAAAGGCGGCGTCCTCGTAAAGCGTACCTAGAGGGCTGAAACCATCCTGAGGCTCGCCTGGGCGGGAATCGCGAGCAGTGGGGGCGTGATGATTTGAGCCAAACTTCATGATGAAAAAATTGGGCGAGGATTGCCTAGGGAAAACCCTGTGCGTGCTGAAAATTTGTACGGTAAGGGTCAGAATGTCAATTACTTTCCAGGCCTTGAAAGGAACAATTTTAGGGCACTTTCGTCAGTTTCATCTGTGATCCGAGGGTCACAGTCACGATTAGCCAACCAACAACTTGCCCACAGAACTAGAAAAAATTAGGTTGCCATCTCTTCCAAAAACATAAAACCAGCTCAACAGCCCAAACTAAGAGTTTAGTCAAAAGTACCAAGACATCTTGATACCCGGGCAAGGAAAAGGAGGTCGAACTAGTGGTCCAGCACAAGATTGATACTGGGGGTGCCACCCGATCCGGCAATCAGCAAGAAGACTTCTCTTGCCAAGAAGGAAGAGGCTGACAAAATAGTCAGCGATATGGGAAAAGAAGGAGTTATCGAACCATCGGGACAGTCCCTGGTCCCTCCAGTCGTACTGGTGAGAAAAAGGATGGATCGACGGTTTTTGTTACCCTAACTTAATAAATTCACGAAGAAAAGGACAGTTACCCTCTCCCAGAATAGATGACACCTGGGCACGTTGGCTGGTTCCACTTTTTCGACCCTTGTTTCTGAAGAGTGGATACTGGCAAGAGAGAACTGGCTCAGGAAGATCGAGAAAAAAACTGCTTTACCATGGCTCAGGTTGTGGCAGTTCCCCCGTTATGCCATTGGGCTCTGAATACTCCCGCCACATTGAAGATTGTTTAAACAGTACTGAAGGGACTCTCATGGAACACGTGTCTAGTGTATCTTGGGGGCATAGGGAATTAAGCGGGATCGTTTGAGGACCACGAAACTTGGAGGGAAGTATTCCTGGACAGGAACTCGGTTGAAGCTGAGCCCTAAATGCCATCTGTTCCAAAAAAAGTACGATACCTCGCCCGTTGTCTCTGGGGAAGGGTAGCGGTGGGACCAGAAGATAAAAACTGTTAAGGTTGGCCCATCCCAAAGACTTACCAACTTCGAAGTTTCCTTGGTTTATGCACATACTATCGCCGATATGTGCTGGGATTCGCCAACATCGCTAAACCACTGACCAAGCTCACGGGAAGGCCAAACAAAGTTCCAGTGGTCGAAGAATGTCAAGACTCATTCAGGAAGCTGAAAGGAGCTTTGATCAACGCACCTATACTGAGCTATCCCCTACCAAAGGGAAATTCATTTTGGATCTGGACGCCAGCAGCGTGGGACTTGGAGCTGTCCTATCTCCAGATCCAGGAGGGACAGGAGAAGGTCATTGGTTATTTCAGCAAGGCGCTTAGCAAACCAGGCGCCAATTACTGTGTCACCAGGCGAGAGCTGTTAGCTGTTGTAAAGGGAGTGGAACACTTCTGAAATGCGTGTATGGAAGAAGATTCCTGTTGAGAGCGACCATGCAGCTCTCAAATGGCTCTTACAGTTCAAAAATCCTGAGGTCAAAGTAGCACGTTGGATCGAGAGACTCCAAGAATTCGATTTCGAGATCCCGAACATCGGCCAGGAACTACCATAAGAATGCAGATGCCTTGTCTGAAGACCATGTCCAGATGATTGCTCACATTGCCCGGCGAGCAGAAGAAGAAGCAACACTTTGTAGAACAGGCAATGGATGACAACTGGAATGACAGCAAAGATCAGAAAGACCAAGAGAGAGACCCGACCTTGGCTTAGTCGTCAGCTGGAAGAAGGGCAATCGAAGACCATCATGGCAGGAAGTGGAGTTACCTCCGGCTGTTAAGTCCCTGCCGGCACAATGGAACTCTCTTATTCTGGACAATGGGATCCTGAAACGTGTGTTGGAGGCCGATATTGGTGGGAAGACAGGCCAAATAATTGTTCCCAGGAACAGAAGAGAGGAAGTGCGGGAAATCCATGATGGAGTCGCGGGAGGACATCTGGGGTGCGAAGACCCTGCAGAAAGTGAGGCAACGGTTTTACTGGGCCAATTGTCAAGCTGACGCCCAGGACTGGTGCAGGAAGTGCGCTGTATCGCTGCTAGCAATGGACCTCAATCCGACCCAAGGCCCCGATGCGTCAGTACAAGCGTAGGCAGCCCGTTCGAGAGAATCGCCATTGACATCGCCGGCCCGTTTCCGTATCCGACCACGGGAATAAATACATCCTTGTGGCAATGGACTACTTCAGTAAGTGGGCGGAAGCCTATGCCCTGCCCAACCAGGAAGCCATCCCCCGTCGCCGACGTCTTGGTGAAAGAATGGATATGTCGATTCGGTATTCCAATGGAGCTGCACTCGGATCAAGGCAGAAATTTCGAATCCAACCTTTTCCGAAATATGTCTACTGCGAACATCCATAGAAAACAAGAACCCGGCCCTACATCCGCAGTCCGATGGAATGGTGGAACGGATGAACAGGGCGATCAACCGCCACTTGTCAAGGTTGTCTCTGACCATCAAAGAGACTGGGACCAGTATCTTCATTTTTTTCCTGATGGCCTATCGATCCGCAGTTACCGAGTCAACCGGTCAAACTCCTGCTAGTATTATAATGGGCGAGAACTGCGACTGCCTTGTGACCTGAAGTTTGGGATACAGCCAGGACAAGACACTGCGGGGAGAGGACTACGTCAGCAAACTTCGGCAGAGAATGGACGACATCCACAACGAGTCGGTTGAACATCCAGAGTGCCAGCGATAAAATGAAGAAGACCTATGACATCAAGGCCGACGCTGGAGGATTTAAGGTTGATGACCTGGTTTGGCTGTACAACCCCAAGCGTCGTCGTGGACTATCACCAAAGTTGCGGAACTCTGGGAAGGCCGTATAAAATCGTGAAAAGGATAAACGACCTTTGTGTACCGAATCCATAAGCCACGAGGGAAACCAAGGGTGGGCCATTTCAACCCGGTTGGCCCCTTACGCTGGAAACCATGACCAAGTTGCACCCTCAAGCCACGGAGGATGATATGACGTTCGAAAGTTTATGTCCTTGTATTCAAACGGGCAGAAAAGTTCTACATGGGAGTTACTAGAGAGGAGTCACGAGACCTTTTGAGGTGCCTGCTGACTACAGACTAGCGCACTGTGTGGCAGAAGATCTTGAATGTCAGGGGCATCGCCGTAGTGTTCTCCAAGAAATTTGGTCAACTCAAACACTGCGGAGGCAAAAATCCAGAAGTTGGTGGGTGCTCAGTTGAAGAAAGGCCAGAGAAACATCTACTACCTAGTTACCAAGAGGCATTCCCAAGATAAACCGTCCTATGAAGATGTTCTGGAAAGTCTCACCAAACTAAGAATACTATGGTGGACCAGAATCTGGCGGATCTAGCAATTCCAAAACTATCCTGTGGTATTGATGGGTTGGACTGGGGAGTCATAAGAAGTATGCTGGAGGCGATATTCAGATCCAGTGCGCCAGGATTTTGGTTTTGCCCTCTTCCACGACCGATCATGAAGACCGTGGAGTGTTACTTCCATCAACTTCACGGTGTAGATATGAGGTCATGCAGATATCGTCACACGCCAAGGATGAAATTTCGGAAGAAATGTCTTTAAGAAAGGGGCAATGTAACGAACCTAGGCCGGACCTGTCGCCTCACCGCTTGCCATCGACAGCTATGAGATCATCCCGAAATATTCGAGAACCATCCAGTGCTCTTCAGCTGAAAACAACGGTCAATATTGGAAAACAATTGGAACATGCCGTCCCAACTGCCGGAATTCGAAACATCGAGAATGCTGTATCGGAGATAAATAGACAGCCCTCAAGAGGGAGTACACGGTCTGAACGAGCCCATACGATCGAGCTATACAGTAGCGTAGTTATTAATATAAATTAAGTTGTAGATATAAGTGTGAAATAAATTAGTATAAACCAAGTTAAGTTTATTTACGTTACAATACTCACGATACTAGGAAAAAAGAGAACTTTCAGGTACCTTTCAGGCACCTGGAACTATCCAAAAAATCACCGAACACTTTTGGTTTGTACTTGTATAATTTACTTCCACAGAAGTTGAAGAGTTTATCAACACATATTTTTAAACGAAAACTAAAAATGTTCTTAATGATCTATGTCCTTATACAACACAAGAATTCAGTAGCAATTTAGCTTTAATTTAGTTATACAACATTTAACAGATTATCATATAGAGTTTTATTTGCATGTTTGTATGTTGCTATGACTTATAATATTTGTAAGTGTTAGACCTTTTTTACTGCTTTTATTGACTTTTTACTGTTTTTATTGACTTATCCTATATCACATGTGATCTTACAGGATGAATAAACTATTGTATTGTATTATTGTATTGTAATGCGAAGCTGTTTACTCCTCACATACATGTTGACGACTGATGATCAAGCGTTTGGGAAAACAATTTGATTCGACTGATGATTGTTGGTGACCGATCATCAGCACTGATAATCGGTCATTTGTGAAACGGGCCTTAGGTTGCCTGATGAGTTTGAAAGTGCATTTCCTCCAATCCCACATTTACTTTCCTGAAAATTTGGGAGCTGTGAGTGAAGAACAAGGTGAACGATTCCACCAGATGGAAAAAATATATCAGGGAAAATGGAGCATTACAATGATGGCAGACTGTTGGATGCTTCTGAGAGAGTATTCAAGATGCTACTCACAAGCGTAATATACCAAGAGGAGTCTCACAGGGAAGACGAAACGATTTTAGTATTTTAGCGAACTCATTTCTGTTCAAAAATGATTTATTGTATATAAAAAAATAATTTACCAAGTCTATTTTCATTTATTTTAAAGTATTGTCGTATTTAACAAAGTTACCTGAATTGTCAGGAAATATGATGTGCTATGACAAAACGGAGGTCATTTTCAGGTTCACCCTACAGAAAAATATAAAGAATATGTGGAATAACCAAAACAGCTCTTAAATTTTTTTAAATGCATATCTGTGTTATTAAGACCTGTTTTTATTTTTACTTTATATGATTTATTGTATTTTTATAATCAACAATTATTTGTTGAATACTTACATCTGCTTCTGCCTTTTTGAAGAACATCCTCAGATCTTTCATCAATTCCCCAAAGTTTCCAACCACTCTGATGCGATTCCTGAGCCACAGTGACATTTGGCTCTTTACTTTAGGATTATTGAACCTTGAGTCAAGCAGCAGTATTGCTCCATAATCGTCTTTATGTCGTATGACTCTACCAATGGCTTGATTAACGGCCCGTGAGGCTTCCAAACTATACCACTCATCTCCTCTCAGGAACTGTAAGGAAAACACCTCTTGATTAATTACCTCAACATCATTGTTATAAAAAAACAGATATCACTTAAATTATTAACTGTGGTCATGTCTGAAAAATTCATATATCACACAATAATGAAATTCACACAAAGGGTACCTCAGGGATCAATGTTGAAGTCCCTATCATTTGTGAAAACAATCTCACAAAATTTGAACATACAGACTAGATTTCTCTGCTACTCATTTTTATATGAAGGTCGAACAAAGAAAGCATACCTCTTTGTCTGTGGCATTACAAATGTCCAGATAACGTTTCTTCAATACAATTCTGGGATCTTTGAGAGGTGGATAAGGTAGTCCAGTTATAATCGATAGCCCTTCCATTAGCATCTGCGAAATCTAGACCTTCGGAAACTTTGCGCCGCACACACCCATGAAAATAGCCCCTTTCAAGTTGGGATCTTGAACCTTCTCATAGTAGTTGGCCATGGCACTGTTGAAAGAGTCTTTGTCTCTAGGTTCAACATAAATTGCCTGAAATTTCATAAAGATACGCATGTCAAATGGGAAGAATTTATTTATCTACGAAAAGAATCATACACTACACATAATGGATGGGAATTATATGAATAATGGAGAAATATAAAAATTGTGAAAAAAAACTGATGTGGCAGAAATGATCCCGTAGGCTAGCTGCAGAATTAGAGTGTGGAAATTTAACAATCTGAAGTAAAATGTCTACAATTGAAAACCAAAACAAAAATTGAAGTTTCTTTGCGAAACTTGCAAAGGTTTTTAGAAAGTACCTATGCTGGTCAAAGTAGGAAAATTAAAGAAAAGCTTGAATAAGATAATAATTAACCAGGAAGATCCAAATGTCAGTTTCTCCTGTCAAGAAGAGAGCAATACTTTTGACAAAGGAGATATATAATATTCAATGTCAATGAATCATGTAAGAACGTAGTTCATGTGATAGTAAAGCTGTGAATGACATCCACTAATCTGAAAATAATCAGATTGGGAAATTCATTGGTAATAAAGTTCGGCCAATCAAGATCAAATGTCAGAATGTTATTGATAATGAAATAAAAAAAAAGACAAGAGCTACAAGTATGTACTTCAAAAATTATTCAGGTGCTGATAAATCAGAAAAGTCTTAAACACTTTTCTACCTTCAAAAAACAAAGGAATTAAGCTGTGAACTTGATGAAAAAGAAAAAAGAACAATATTATTATGACAAAATAGATAGATGCAGAAATAATCCAAAGATCCACATTTTACATAAACTATCAAAATTTTACATTTTCAAATGAATTTTCTCAGTTATGTTTGCACCATATTTGAAAAACTCAATATTGCTGAACAGAGAATGAAAATCCCTTTCAAAAAGGTTTGCCACCAATTTTCCTCATTTAAATTTTTTGATGGTGATCATAATTCAGAGGGAGTGCAAGAAGGGGGTAATATTTTCATACTGTAAATTGACAATAGAAATCGACCTGTTTCAGGTTTTTTTTAAACAAATAAATAATAACGCTAAAAATTAATTTATTCTATACCTATGGACCGCACTGTATATTAAAACTTTTTGTAAATATGAATGTATGTATATTAGGGTATCCTATTTTGAATAAATATTTCTTCTTCGATACATAGGACAGATATACCAACACATTCTTTAAAATTTGAGGAATTTCTCGGCACTCTATATATATTGTCAGATAAAAATAACTGGACATTTTCCATAAACTTTTTAATAGTATTATACATCCACATATTCATCCATTGTGTTACTGAACTTATTGAAATACTTGATTCCAATGTTTCTCAGTGACCTATGTCTAGCATTGAAATCGGTAGACGAGTATTCACTATCTTGTGTTATATGTCCTGATTTCGATTAGAAAGACGCCAATTTTTTTAATATATAAGATGAATTGAATGATAATAACTAGGTAATGTCGAAATATCTGCTTTTTAATAAATTAGTTTGCATCTTGTTATTGGTGACACATTATACAAAGGCTATTAGATATATAAACTCTATCAAAGTAAGGAGATGCATTCTAGAATATTCAAATATTTATAGATTGACTCTACCAATCCATAATAAAGAATTTTTCCTTAAATGTCTCAACGTTATAACAGTAACTATTTAGTTTTGTAGTTACATTATTAACCATAATAAAGAATTTTTCCTTAATTTTCTAATCCTAAAATTTAATAGTATTGGCACTCTCGATTTTTTTATTTGGCATGAAAATATTGATACCATCATCATCTGGAATGATTTGATTTGGGGTTAAACACAATTTACTGATATTGCTTACAAATTTGATCAAGAATAAGGGACACCTTGTGGCACCCCTTTGGTAGGTCAAAGTGGATCAGATCAATTATTGCCTTCGATTTGATGAATACGACTTTGCCCAATCATTATTTCTATTCTATTCAGTTTCAGAATACTCTGCTTATCATTGAGTGCTTCCAAACAGATTACAATGACAGCGGCTGTGAATATTTATCTTTATCCTATTCTGAATAAGAACATATTGAAGATAGTTATTAAATCGTGTAGAGTAAGCTGACACTAATATTTTTGTAATTTTGCTAGATATACAAATTAGACAATAGTTTTTGACATCACTTACTGAAGCTTTATTTGTATAAATAGGAATTTGTATGGATTCTTTCATAGATAGATAGATTTATTGACAACGTTACACATTTTTACAAGTGTTTGTAGCAGGTCAGATAATTGTCAAAATTATAGAAATTATATATTATATAGGAATTACTTCTATATATATATATATAAAACCAAAATCTCAAAGAGTCTGGAAAAAACTTTTTATCGAGTTTAAAAAATATTTTTATTAGTCATCTTGGTTGAGAATGTTTCTCCTCTGGTTCACCAGTGTGGGCCCCTTGCCATCTGCAAATGGTATTTGTAATCCCAATAAGTTCTATGTACCCGTTCAGGTGATTGTGTACCGTTAGGAACCAAGTCTCTAACTATCCTGAGATATCGCTCTGTTGAGTGACAGGATATTTTAGCCAGTTTTTCTCGGAGGCTCCCCTTTTAAGGGCACAATTTGGGTGTGATCTCTTTGATCCCACCATCATGATTGATCTTTTACTGTCCGGAAGGATAACTGATCCTCGATTTTGTTTGTTGAGGTTTTTCCGAACACATGTAAGTATAGCATATACATCGAGGCATATTTGCCTACAGAAACTGATATTTCTCTCCTTGTTCTTTCTTCGTATACCCTTGCACCATCTGCATACCAGGCTGATCCATAGACCAGTGCTGTGTAATTTATGTAATTTATATTCTTGAGTTTTGTGATTTTGTTAATTTTTTCTCTTACATATTAATAGCGCTTTTCAGACTCTTCTCTGAGCTCCCATGGTCTCACTTTTCTATAGGTTTTTTTTTACAATTGATCTCAAAATATTTTAGGATACTTTCATTTTTTGTCAATCACTTTCGAACATGACTAGGTTAAAATATAAATTTTCACAGATTCAAAGCTAAAACATGATTGAAACTATTGTTACCTTTTGTGCATTAATATCACTCCAAAGTCCATTCTGCTGCCAATACTCTTGGCATTTCAGCATGATGGGATATGATGGAAAAAATATCAACAATCCATTGGGTATAACTCTTGTGAGATTTA
This sequence comes from Gonioctena quinquepunctata, assembly GCA_018342105.1. Lineage (NCBI taxonomy): Eukaryota > Metazoa > Arthropoda > Insecta > Coleoptera > Chrysomelidae > Gonioctena > Gonioctena quinquepunctata. The sequence continues at coordinate 14,507 of JAFIRS010001723.1, read as the reverse complement.
AAATTGCTCTACCCAATGAAGCAATGTACTTTACATTGTCCCTGAAAAAAAAGATTTTTCAGGCATGCATTACATTCTTGATTAAAATCCATAATCAAAATAAACCAAAACACTTCATAAATTGGGTTTACAAATCCATCTGATGAAGCTGTTGTATTGCAAAACAAGTGTAAAATAATACTTTATTCCATGATATGGAACATAAAATAAAGAATATTAATATTGTCTGAACCTTTTTTTCTCAAAATTTTTTCTGGAAATAATATTCTACAATAAAAAAAAATTGAATCTGGAAATATATCCAAGTGTTGAGCCACTTTATACACCGAATTATTTTTTCTTAAATGGAAAATATATTCGAGTCAGTAACTTGTCTTCTCTATACACCATTGACATTCAGAGAACTTTATATTTTGCTACTCTCAAAACTTGGAAAGATGGAATCGAATTAGTTTAGGTTCAGAATATGAATATGACCAACATAAAATTTTCAAAGCTTGTCGCGCAAAGTTTCCAGTTCGAATACAGAAGCGACAAGCTTTTGAATCTATAACTCACGGAATAACCTACGTCGCACATCCAAAGCTATTATTTTTTACTTTTTAGTGCATTTGAATAAAAGCTTGTCTTTAAAAAGGTTTTTTATTAATTACTTTATTGACTAGTACAATCTGTGTTGAGCTATGGACTGATTTTCTGGGGAAACTCAGTGCATATGAATGAAGTTTTCGTCGTGCAGGTGTATGGCTGGTGTACCTCGTGGAACCTCCTGTAGAAACTTATTCACGCCACTTTCAATTCTAACGATTCCTTCACTGTACATACTTTTGGTTATCATAAATGTCAAAAAAGAAGAAAATAGCCTACGTAAAAGATGTGATCTACACAAATACAGTATGAGAAATAGTAAGAACATCCAACCAACCAACCAATGGTCAGAACGTTCACATATACCAAGGAATTAAATGTTATAACAGATTTATGAGCATATTCCCCACTTAGTCTCAGTGAGTTTAAATGTGTCAAGGATAAGTTGACAAATCATGCATTCTACTCCATTCGAGAGTTTTTAGGCGCTAAATCTTAGATATGTAATTTTATGATTCAAACTGTATTTTTATGTTTCAAATTGTATGTTGTCTGAATGTTTTCAATGCCCTCCTTTAGACTAGTCCAATAAGTTTTATATATATATATATATATATATATATATATATTTTTGTATGTGTGTGTAAAATTTTAGTCATGAATACATTCCATTCTATACATCGTGACTGTTGAGTTAGTATTATCTCCACCTGAAGAAGCTATTGTATAGCGAAACAAGTGTCGTGGTTTTGTAATCCCAGTTTAGTGAAGTGGGTACTTTTGTTTGATAAATTAAGGTTACCTGTTATAGTAGCTACAGTTAAGGGTTTCCGTATCAGGTCCAGCAGTAACAATTTTCACACAAACTTGATCATTGGTAACAATATGTGGATTTTCGAGTCGTACTGCAACATTTATCTCCAACTCTGAGATGAGAGGTTTCAAGGGGGCTAAGGTACCACTCGTCAGTATTAACGTTCTCATTCCTCCGCTCATCAACATGTTCATTCTGAAAATGAATGTTTCCCATTCTTTCAAATATGAATTTGCAGATTCCCCTATACAAAAAAATAGTTACCCAAACCCAGGGCTGAAACACCAGTAATATATAATTTTTCCTCCAGATTTTGCAGTTGCCTTTGACAGCCAATCGGATTTTTTCTTCTTGACTTCTTCCTCTTTTACATGTACCTGAATGAGAGTGAATGAAATTAAAGCTGAAGAATGAATGGTAAGGAAATCCTACCTTGTAACATTTTTTTACTTTTTTCCTAAATTCATCGGAAGACCCAAGGAAAATGACTTTGATAATATCTTCAAACATGCGTAAATTGTTTCCTTTTCTCGCAAAGGGACCTTCATTGACAGTTGCTAGAAATTGGACAATGGCTGATATCAATCCTGTTATACCATAAAAATTTTCTGGTGTAATCTGTAACCAGAAATTAAATTCAATTAACACATTCGCTGTCCGGGTGCAATGAGTTGTTCTGGTGCCCTCTAATTTTTTCATTTAAAAACTCTAATATGCGCGAACGCCTCTCGGGCGGGCTTGGCGTGGCGAGCACTGTCATGTGCCCGCCCCAAGGGCAGTCCGGGCAGTGATCGTGTTAACAGATTTGCCTTTTATTTCAATCAACTTACACCAGCTTTTGAAAATAATTCAAATATAAAAGTTCCTTCCAAGGTTGTTCCATCAGGACCATTTTTCAGTTCGATCTTGTCAATTTCTTTTTCCAAATCCAAGAATATTTGCTTTAGAGTGCATAAATGCTCTGGATCAAAATCTTTTGGGGAATCGTCAAAACTTAATGTTTCGTTTGACATCATTTTCATTATGGCTGTAATCTCTTCAATTGCAAGAGCTACATCCGATGATTTAATTTGAAGAGAGGCGGAATCTTCACACATTTTTTCAACATTATGTGCCTCATCCAATATTACCACAGCGTCAGAGGTTTCTATCCCTACATTTAGAGAAAAAAATATGAATAGATAGATAGTTCATTTAACTACATCACATACAATGTATATTTGTAGCAGGTCAGAATTCGGGTAAATTCAGTAAGTATATATAAAATTATAAATAAGAATGTAAAGTACACATAAAATATTTTATTGAGGACAATTTTCCATACAGAATACATCAGAGGTGATGCATGTAACATAAAACATTAAAACTTAGAACAATTGTTGACAATGGATGTATTCCACACTAGATTCAATTTTCTCGGAATGCAACTTCATCGTGATTAGACTGTAAATATTCATTAAGTGAGTAAAAACAATGTTGAAGGAAAAATTGCTCCATGTTTTTAAATTTAAGGAAATTGAGGTTTTTTATTCTTGGGGGAAGTATGTTGTATAGATTGAAGTTTAATGATTTTTTCTGAGATACACACAGTCTGAATCTGGGATTCCTTATTTGCATGAAACCTCTGGTGTTATATGAACATCACTTCGAGCCCCGATGAGTGTGCTCGATTGCTTGTGAATCTCTTGTAGGACATTGAAAATGTACAATGTTGGCAAAGGCATGATGCCATATGCAATGAATAAAGATTTACAGTGTTCTCTATAGGATGCATGGGCCGATGTTCTCTATAGGATGCATGGGCCGGTGTTCTCAATGCCATCTTCTGTTGAGAAAATATTTTAGTGGAATGCGAGGAATTATCCCACAAAACTATTCCATAATTCAGGTGACAGTGGAACAAAGAGAAATATACAGTCTTCAGTGTTCTCTCACTGACAAGATTACTTACTAAGTTGACTGAGTAGGAAATGTACGCTTGTATTTTTGTTCCGGAGGATTTCAGTATGTTGGTGCCAACTCAGTTTCTCATCCAATGTGATACCCAGTAAATTCACGCTATCACCATTATGACACGAATGGTGGGGTGATATCACTAGCTTTTGAGTTTTTGTAAGTAGTTTCAAATTATTGCTTGGGAACCAAGTTTCTGCTTTAAATTTGGTGATCTCTGATGAGTTCATCGCGTTGACTTCCAGTACAAATAATAGTAGTATCATCCGCAAACAAAACACATGTAGTAGTAGGATGCAGAACTTCAAATATATCGTTGATGTAAATAGTAAAGAGAATTGGCCCGGGGACAGAACCTTGGGGCACACCTTGTGTTACTGGCAAGTAGTCGGAGCTTGTGTTGTTGATGTTTACACGCTGAAAACGATGTTCCAAGTAAGACTTAATTAGCGAGTGAACTATCACTCTTAGACCATAATGGATAGTTTTTCGAGAAGTATGCTGTGGGAGACACAGTCGAAAGCCTTGGAAAGGTCACACAGGGTGATAACAGTGTGCTTGCCCATCTCAAGGCCCTCGACTGCCTCTCTCACAACATGCATTACCGTTTGAGAGGTAGATTTATTTTTCACCCATATTGGTTATTATTAAAGAAGTTGTTCGTTTCAAAATACTTCAATCTGTTTTTTTAATATGATTTCTATGATTTTGGAGAAGATGCATATACTAGTAATTGGCCTAAAATTATCAACCTCAGAAGTGTCCCCTTTTTAGTGTATGGGCACTACTCTTGATTATCTGAAGATATCTGGTAACTTACCTGTGCTGAATATAAAGTTAATTAAATTTGTTATCGGCTCTAAGATAATATCAATGTCTCAACCGTCTCCAATACTTCTTCCTTTGTAATCCGGCCGTAAAAAGAAGGAAGGACAACAGGCTTATAAACTCTTTTGCTACTTTTGAGTAATCTCAATGGCCTTTTCTACTCTCCAGACAAGTTAACTCTTATAGAATTTTTTAACTGGTTTAGACTGCTCAAAGCAAGCATTGTTTCTCACATACAATACATATTCGGGAAATGTGGGCATGGTAGGGTTGTATATTGGTTGGGAGGAACTCATAGAACAGTAATTGTCCTATTTATGTGTACTTTTATGTTGGAAATACGTGATTTCTAGTTTAATGTTATGGCGCGGAAATTAAATAACAGAAAATTCGAGTAAATATTGTACTTATATATAATGTGATAATGGGATAATGAGATAACGGGATAACACGAAATGGGATAACTGGAAATAGGATAACACGAAACAGGATAACCGGAAACAGAATAACGAGAAATGGAATAACGGGATAACAAGAGACAGGATAATAGGAAGCTGGCAAAGTCACGGGCGCAAGCCAGATGGAACAACACAAAGAAAAACATAGGAAAAAATACAAATTCTACGCGGAGAAAGTCACAGATACCAGCTAGTGTATGATAAAAATGAACACAATTTCAATACCTAAAACTCGCCTCACAACTGGATCCAAAAGGTAATTGTATGGCATGAAGATAATATCTGCTTGCTGTTTGAGTTCCTTGGCCATGTAAAAAGGACAGAACTTATGAGAGGTTCCTAATTTTACCAGATCTTCAATGTCTACAACATTGACTCCTGTTACATTGGGATCTTCTTTTTTCTTTTCTACTCTGTTGAAAAAGTGGCATGATCTGGTTTGCACTTTTAACTGGCACATCTGATTCTGTGAAATGATACCAGGTTAATATTGAGAAGTTGAAAATTATTTTCTACTTCTAAAAACATAAGCCAGTAAATAACAAAGGTTTTTTTTTGTACCGGGTTTGGAAAAGTGCATACTTCAATAATCTGAAAAGTTCTCCAGCCTAGCAAGTCAAGAATTTGGCAAAAAATATAAAAAAAAAAATATATAATCGAAAAGGGCAGCTAATTTTACGTAAAAAAATTCCTCCTACAATGTCATACTTTAGATTCAAAAAAATATTAAAGCCAAGCAGCCTAGCAGGCAGGAAGTGGGTCCGCCTGGGCCGCAATTTGCATTCAATGTGGTCAATAATCTGCAATTTCTCCGCTAAAAATAGTCCAATTTTGGAAAATAAGTAAGTAATATGATCAAAACTATCCGAAAATCAACTAAATTAAATAATAAATTTGGTGAAAATGTCCATTTTGACAGTCTCACTACCGCCATTCGTAGCACAAATACCTATAAATTCTGAAACTCATGGATTAAGGAAACGAGAGTAAATGGAACATTTTGCATGTTTTAGAATTAGAGCTACGGGTATTAAACCCAATGATTTATTTTCAGGTAGAAATTTAAGAGGGGAGATGCCGAGTTTCTGGCTCCCGTTGTCTGTTCCGAGTCGTTGGCTGTGTGTTTTATCCGTGTGTACGCGGCGTGGTTGATTCATTTATCTTGCTTAATTGTGACCATTGAGAAATGATCAGTAGAATTAAAAATTTTGAGTGCCCAAAAACGAAAATAGAAGTGGGTGTTCATATGCAATAATTGGATTAGGTGACTGAAACTATTATAGTGTTAGTGTTCACTGGATTACATTCAGATCAGGCCGAACTTAGAATACAGGTAAGTTTTTCTAGTTTTAATTTGCATTTCTATTCTGCTATATGAAATGAACTATTTTGAAAATGATTTTTTGTAATTGCAAGTCTGGATGTATGTTCAAATATTTGCAAAGTTGTTGTGCGGATACTTCCAAAAATTTCCCCAGAGTTATAGATTAAAACGAAATCGAAGACAACGACGACGATGCTGTAGCTGAGAACAACAATGAAGACAGAGATACTATAATAAGAGAAAATGGAAATTATGACAATGATAATTAGTATAGAGACTGCATTAAAAAATACATTTATTATACTTACTTATGCTTACTTTTTGTACTTACTTATACAATAAAATTCTTGCTTAATATCACCAAAGATACTTTTATTCTCGATAAAAATATAAAAAATAAATATGTTTAACCTCTTTTCAAGCCACTAACTAGAAGCAATTTTTCTGTAAGATTTGATTACAATTTTTTTTACAAGATTTTTTTCATGTGAAACTATGGCATTTGGGAAAATAACTGTAGATGACTATCAGTGTTTTTGGCTCCTAAACACAGATTTGAAATATTTTGGTGATATGCGAAACTTCCCTAAACTGCATTTTTACCATTATTTATAAGACATTTGCTGAATTATCTGTTCCCATTGAAACCAAATTATGTGTACTTCTAGTGACTGACTGTCGCTATTGTGTCCACATAATAATTCGTAAAAAACTGAAAAAATCACCACTACTGAAGTGCCCGCAAGCGAAGCTGATGGCTGGCCAAGAACGTTTTCAAATAACGCTTCGCTCGCGGGCACTTCGGTAGCGGTGATTTTTTCAGTTTTTTTGAAATCTAATTGAAAACAGTTGGTGGCCAAAAGAAGGGCCATTTGTTTTATCTGCGATGATATTGACCTATTCAGAAAAAGACAACATGCCATCTATTATCCATAAAAAAAATTGAATGTTAAATTTGACATTTGACGATGTCCGAATTAAGGGTGTCAATAACATAAGAATAAAAATTATCAGGGGGCATGATGCCCCCTGATAATTTTTATTCTGTTCACCTTCTGATTTTATTGGAAAAATGCAGTTTTTATTACAAAAATGTGCTAAAACCACATGATTAAGGGCGTGTGTGATGTTTGGGTTAAAACTTTTTAACAAAAAATTAAACCGACGAAATACAGAACTGAACAGTAAAAAATAAAATAAACCTTTCTGAGTGGGCGCCAAACAAACTAGCAAATTAATTAGGTAAGGCGTAAAATGATGGCATCGAGTTGCGCGGTGACATTCTGATTATTTTTTTAAAGTAATTGAATGATCTTCGTTGATTGTTCATTTGGCGCCGACTCGAAATTAGTTACATTAGTTTAGGAGCTTAGTTATTGAGACTAAAAAAGTTTATTTTATATTTTACTTTTCAGTTCCGTATTTCATCTGTTGAATTTTTTGTTAAGAAGTTATTTTTAAATTTTTTGTGGCTGAAATCTACTAATTACTACCTACTTGTTTTTTTATTACTTCCAAAATACTTACCCACCTTACTTCAACTATTACCAGTTAAATAATATGATTATCTACTTTTACTATTTGTTGTAATATAAATTATTTTTGTTGTTCTGGTTAGTTTATTTCATTTCTTTGTATATCATTCCACCCTCTCATAGAATATAATGATTGTGACGGATGTAGGAGAACAAAAATAATGACAATAGCGATCTGTCATTGTTAACTACATATGTGTGCCAATGTTCACAAGTAAAAAGTCAATTATCTCCTATTTTTCTATCAGTAAGGGTGGATAATTCCATTCGAAATCCAAATATGATCAACTTTGAGGTATACCCTATCTAATAAAAAAAGAATAATCCAAATTGAAGAACCCAGTACAAAGTTATGCCTGATAGAATCGGTTAACGGACCAGAATTCAGAGGGTGAGTGATCAACATCCTTCATTTTGCTACCCTTAGGGGTGGATTTCATCTTTTAAATTCAAATGGGACCAACTTCGAAGTACACCCTATCCACTGAAAAAAGAATTATCGGAATGGACGTCTCAGTAAAAGGTTATGCGTGGTCTTATATAAAAAAAAAAATACTCGTTGACTAGAGAACCTCCTCCTTTTTGGTTTCATCAGTTAAAAAGAAAGGCGAATGTTGAGTGTTTCCAGTGGTCGAAAACAAAGCTGAAAAATTACATTATTTTGACTTTTGGAGGTACGTATCTTGAAAAGTATTTGAGACCATCGCGTTTTGACTTCGGATTCGTGTTCAGAGGGTAAGAATCTAAATATTGGCCTACGGCATGTCTCAAATTGGGTGAGTCCACTTAAAGGATATTTACCCAAATCATTTGGAGCTTTTACTGGAAAATTGACTAGAATGACTGGCCTAATACTACACAGCTTTCATCTGTAAAAAGATACCTTGAATGTGCCATTTTCCTTTGCCAGCTCTGGGTGAATACATAACTGATCTCTTGACCCCAGTACACATGCTTTCATATTTTTATACGCTGTTCTTTTCAATTCTTGCATTGCCTGCGACAATTGAGAATGTGTTCTAGAAGCATATATTATTGTGGGTAATCCAGACAAACTCCTGCTGTTGACTGGTTTCCGAGCAATATCTTTTTCTTTCCAGAATTCCGCCGTGAATTCATTTTCATCCAAATTGCCACCAGTTTGACGATGAAGTTGCACTTGAGCTTTCTTCAGTTGAAGCCAAGCTAGAGTTGAACATAACAGTGATAGAGTTTTTCCTGTACCCGTTGGTGATTCCAGAACTCCATTCGTTTCGTTCTGTAAACATTCCAGGACTTTTTCCATATATTCTTTCTGAATATCATAAGGTTCGAATGGAAAAATCACAGGAACACCTCTCAAAGTCACGGTGGTCATTTCGATGTCGAGAATAAAGATCGGAAATTCGGGAAATGAATGGAAAACTATTGAATCATGCCTAGCATATGTGACATGAAGGATAACTCCAACTATATGACCAAGTATGAAATGCAAACAAATAACAATTAACTATTTAACTCATTAGTGTTGACATATTCCCGCGATTTTTTTAGACTGACAGGTGACAGGTGTCAATGGACGTGTTCATTATTTTAATCGGAGTAAAAAGAGCGCAATTTCCATTCTTGTCGTTTTTTGACAGAGGTTCCCGGGACAAAGATTAAAGGCCCCCACTGACGATGAGATCGGTATCGCTACATGTCGCGATTCAAGTAGCAAAGCAATACAAGTATATGAGATTCGTATCAACGTCTCCACACATGCTGAGACGGAATCGTGAAATATCATTCGCACGCACGTGGTATCGCCGTTTCACGACAGTGATTGAGACGGTGATACTGATAACGTGATACTGCGATACAACCACACACACGATTAAATTTGTAACGCTACTACGGTATCATGCAACATGTAGCGATTCTGATCTCATCGTCTGAGAGGGCCTTAAAGGACAAGAGGAATCACTTGCCCTATTTATGGAAGAAATACCGAGACAATACGTCTTGGAATTTTTGAAATGTTTGGAAATGGTGTCATTCTAGGTTTTATTTATATCTGGTGACATTCTGGTTTAGCCAATCACGAGCCAGAATAGTGCGTATTTTCTTATTTGCAAGATCGTTTTTTTTTATGTCATTAGATAGAATTAAATATATTAACGGACTATGTTATCAAAATTGGCCAGAAAATTTACTACGAGATCCCTTTGATTGAAATTTTCACAATTCACAATAATTTATTTTGGTTTCACATTTGCTGACTTCATTATGAATATTGGTACTAAATACATTATTTTGCTTGATGAGTTAAGTTTTGATAAATGGCCATACCAGCAATGCAATGAAAGTGAAGTCGGATTATATATGTCTCTCCTTGTTATAGGCAGCGCGTAGTTACGGCAACCGAATATCAACCAATACATGTCACGCCTCCATTTTCGCGCATGCGCATTAATTCAACCTTTCCGACTAGAAAGAGTCCGAGCCATGGTCATGCTTCATTTGTTTTGACTTCACATTTGCTGTCTTTATTATCAATTTCACTGTTTTTAGACCTTGTTTCCTGTTAGCGCACTTGTCCAGCCCTCTCTCTATTACCCAGTTGAAACTTGAGGCTTCGTCCACTGGGCGCATGAGTCTTGTTCTAGGCAATTATGCATCCATAAACGATATTTTTTTTACATTTCACGGCATTAATTCCATAGTTCCTGTGTTAAATATTGTTTTTTTCTCTTCTTCCCGAAGGTTAATTTTTGGACAGATATCAAAAACAAAGGATTGAAGGATGAACTCTTCTAGCAGCAGAGAAGCATTTCCAAACCATGAAGCTACCTCAGATTAGAAGAACACAGAAATGCTAAGTTCTGCCATTTTTAGTTTGTGTATCTATATTTTCATAATTTGATCTTGTTATATGACAGGAATTACATTAATAACTTAATGTTATTTGTATTCAGGTGTCTTGAGGCAACAGATGTTTTCTAGTTGTATATTTTGTATACATATCTAATGTGAGATAGTACTCATGGGCATTCGAAAAATATGTGTATTGTCCTGTCCGCAGTAATAATTTGTGTTCACCCTTATTCTAATTCTAAGTAGGTCTTTGTTTGTCGTGCGATCCAATTTTCATTTGTATCATTGTAGTTATGTATCTTCGCTTCATAAATGGGAAATTAAACTACCAGTTTTTAGGGGAAATCTGTATGTTTGTATTTTTGTACAAATTTATTATTCTAGTTAATTTAATTATAACCTCTCGAAGTCGGCTCGCTTGTCCCACCACGCTCTACCCACCTGGATTTCTTCCAACGTACTAGCGTCATCTAATAAACCCCATTTTGATCCAATGTTGCACCCATAAGGTTGACTCACAGTATTTCTTAAAAAAATGTCTATTTTAAAAAAAGGGTTTGGAAGCTAATGATTTTCCTTCAGCACTTAAAATTGTAAGTGGTAAAATGCGGGTATTTTGGAATTCCATGCGGGAAAAATCGGGTATTTTGGGTCAATGTTGCGGGTATTTTGTTGATTCGTCATTGGCAAACACTGATATTTTGATTTTCACTTTTTTCGAATCCTTGTTTTTTTTATTTGTTATAAAAGGCGACTGTCAAATTAGATTTGTCAAAGTCAAAGAGAAATGTCGGGATTCGACATCTGACCAAGGTGGTTGGAGGATTGGAGTCGTCCTCGTTGGTTGAAAGTCAAGTTAATGTTTGTGATTGTCCAGCCGTAGAAATACGTGCATTCCAAAAATACTTAAATGTCAGTGAAGTTTAACAACTGAATATGCTAGAAATCTGCTCCCTTCTTCTCTACGCTGGTAACCAGGCCAGATGACAACGGATTTGTTGGAAGAAGGGGGCGACTTCAGGTAAGATAAAGAAAATTGTAGGAGTATGCGGCAATATACTCCTACAATTTTCAATAAGCGCATGGAAAAATCAACGGGGTACTTGTGGTATCACTTCGAGTGAGATTTCCAGGATGCCCTACAATTACGAATTATTGAATACGTAAGAGAGAGCACTCGCGAATTGTATACCTTATTAGTCAGACGCGGCCAGGCGCAATGACCATGGAAGAAGAAGAAAGAGGGGGGGATTGGCGCGGTGGGTTAGCGTTCGACTCATGATCGAAAGGTCGTGAGTTCGATTCTCGGCCAGGGCAGAAATTTTTCTCTTCAATTTGAGATGATTAAATGTTAAATTTCGTAGCCGGGCCGTGGATGGTCCTCGACGATTCGCTGTTGCTGTTCAAATTAACAGTGCTGCCCCTAGGTGGCGTATGGAGTTAGTAACAAGGCCTACCCAGAACACTGTGTGAATGATACATTCTATGTTTGTAATTGTCCCGCCGTCATAGACGTGCAAGCAAAAATTAATAAGGGATGCAGTATTGCTTAGAGCAAGACTATCTGCATCCCCTCGAAAACACCTCCCCTGTCTACGCCGGTTGAAGGCCGGATTGGAACGGATTTTCCGCAGGGGGGGGGGATGTCCATATTGCGCCATATTGGAAGCAGAGGACAAGAGAAGAAGAAAGAGATATGTCTTTTTTAACCCTAACCTAACTAATTCATAATTTTTCTATCATATCTTATCTCAAATCTCAACAATCCAACCACAAAATATCCCCCCCTGTGAACTAAATTGCCAGCTATGCAAGCGCAGGGGTGATGTGACATGTAAATAATTAAGAATATTATGAATTTTTTGAAATAAACATGGACTCTAATATTGGTGTACTATTCTTCTACGGCTCTGCTATAGCCTTTTCGGTATTGTTAGCAGTAAGTTTAATTTCCGAAATATGCATGTATTTCTTTAACTATTAACTTTCAGGTTTGTATTCTTATAATAGCCACGTCCAAAGCATACCCCGTGGTGTACAGAAGTAAAAAAGAAAAATATTTTCTTGATCCGAGTGATGGACAGTTGAAAGAATTTCCATCCATCAATGATAAATCATCCATACATTTGAGTGTTATAGTACCAGCATATAATGAGGAACAAAGACGTGAGTATTTCATATTACGATGTATTGAAAACAATTAGGCTTTTCTATGAGATTCGTAATTGAACGAAGTGCAGGTTTATGTTGATGACTACCATTTAACACATTGACTGCCATAACAATTAAACCAACTTTTCACGCTAGCGCCAAGATAATTTGTCAAAGTGGTCAAAAATGTTACCATTCAAGCAACGGTGTGCAAATATAGTTTGTTTTGTGTAGTAACCTCTCACATGAGTAATTTTCCAAAATTTGTCTCCCGAGTGGAATAATTCGCAAAATACTATCTCGGTCATATAGACCGAGCTGGTGCTGAGTGAAACTTATGCACAAATAATGCAGTGCATATCCTCCAATAACAAAAAATTTAGAGTCTGAAGAAGATCATATGCCCAAACATCATAAAATGGGTTCAAAAGATATCAAGAACGGAAAACCCTGTGAAAATTGTTACGAAATAACAAAACAAACACACGGAGAGCGCATTCTTAGAAATTTGAAAAGGTTATGAACATTTTGTGAAAGCTCTGTAGGAGAACCTATCATGTGCCTCGAATGTTTTAATAGAATCCATAGATATGGTTTCGAATTGTTTCTTAGTTTATTTTTCTTGTAGATCTTCTGCAGATTTTTCAATTTTGTTTTTGAATAAAAACGTTTTAATGTGATATTTTCAAATTTTTTTGCTCATGAAATCTGTATCCCAAAAACTATATCACAGTATTTCATCCCTGCCAGCTCGGTTAGTTTATGTTTATAAATGCACGCCAGACTGAAAAGTTGGCATATTGGATGCAGAAAACTGTCTCGGATACCGAGACGCCAATGTTGTCAAAATAAGGTTCTCGGTCAAATAGCCTGCGCCGCCCTGTAAAAGCATGCAACGTGTTAACAAATAATGATGGTTGAATATTTTCAGTGCCTCCAATGTTGGATGAATGCACCAAATTTCTAGAGGAAAGATGCAAAAATTCCAATTTTAAGTATGAAGTGATAATAGTAAGTGATGGAAGTAAGGATGCTACAGTTTATGCTGCCCAGAAATATGCCAAAGCTCTGGGTACTGAAAAAATTAGAGTATTAGACTTGGAAACAAATCGGGGGAAAGGAGGTGCTGTACGACTGGTAAGACGTAAGAAATCACTAAGATTCAAGCAAATCAAGAGACAATTTTAGGCAACATTTTAATTTTACTTCTTTAACCATATCACTATTCACAATGTATTTATAGCCCAATCAATAGAGATATTGACCTAACAAAAACTTCAAAATAGCTGAAATTCTGGATTCAGGAATTCAAAAGTATAGAGTATCTAAAAAAACTCTCCGAAGTTTCATATTTTGAGCTATAAGTCCAGAATTATTGGAGATGTGAAAAAATGTCTATCATTAAAGTAGTCCCTTGAAATTTGTTTTACAAAAATGGTCTTTAATGGACTTTATCATTTTCATATAACGGGACTAGTTGGTCGATATTTCTTGCTACTAAGAACTGCTTAAAAGGAAGCCAAAGCACATGGAATGTAGAAAAAATTTCCATCTTTCACATGAGACTAGTTTTGAAGTTCATACACAATCCAATCATTATAAAAAATGTGTTCAAAGATTTCTGATTGAATGTCTGTGAGTATAGATTTGTAGGGAATCATTGCCACATTAATTCCTTGGGGCTCTGTGCACTTGTACAATTGGCATGTCATGTTACAGTGTTACTACATCTGATAAAATATGCCTAATATGTTACATTTTCTAGCAGGCAAAAATAAAATCTCTGAAGATAGATACTTCCAGTTTTTAGTGATTTGACACATTTTTTGTTCACTTTTTCGTTTCTATTGCCTATTGGGAATTCAAATTTAATTTTTATACATTATAAAATATACATAAGAATGGTTCTATTTTTAGTTAGAGGTATTAATACCCATTTTCATTGGTCAATGTTCGTTTGTCTCTCACTTTAGGTGAGTTAAAATAATGAAAACGAGAATTGTTCCAAAAGTGCAACCTGA